>PVKS010014679.1:0-47793 GCA_004027875.1 Aplodontia rufa
GTACGAGCATACCACCTGTATCCTGCGGCTGTCTCTAGCATCCTACTGCACCCATGCTCTTTAGGACTCCAGCATCCCTGCATGAGGAGCTAAGTCCAGTTTCGAATGGCAGCGTTGACCTGGCCTTGCTGTAGCTGTGTGTGCTTTGACAAGAATGTTTCGCCATAGATGTTAGCATAGTAAGGACCATCTGATAGCCATTTTTGGTACATGGCATTTTGACACAGATTAAAAACAAACCTCTTAGAGAAAATACAAATGTTTGTGTATATTCTTCCAACCTTGTTAAATGGGATGGCATGTATATTCATATCATTACCACCTAAATTTTAAGATACAAAGGCATTCCCAATGGAATTCTCCTTCAAATGTTATAATAGCTTAAATTTTAAAACATTTTAAAATTGTGGCTTCCTAAAAAATTGAAACTATTTATCATGGTATTGATCACTACAAATAATATAATCTTAGGCAAAAAAGTAAGACTGTTATCTTTATTTGAAGTTTTTTGTTGTCGTGATATCTCCTTGCATGGATTTATTGAATGTATTTCTTTCCTTTTCTGAGTTATTTAGATGTAGTTCCCTATCGTACAATTAACTTGAAGGGCACAATTCAATGATTTTCAGGCTGTTCATTATCTTAACATATCTTTTTAGATTTTTATGTAGATGGGTTGCATATGTACTATTTTTAAGTTTATGCAGTCTCCTAATGTTTTTAAATTGCTTTCATACTAAAGTATGAACTTTGTCTTTATGATTTCTGATTTTAGTGACGGACAGAAAATTGCTTCCAACTTGAAGTCTACATGTAGAACAATTCTAAATTTTCTTTTGATATACTTATAAGCCATTTTGGATTTTTTAAAAGCAAATGGTATGAAAAGTCTTCCTGCAGTCTCTCCAATCTCTCTCCTGAGATGGAGCTGTGAAGAAGAATGGATGAGCCCCACAGTGGGAGTTGACAGCCCCTCCTATTATTCAGTAATTAAAAATGGCCTCTTTGTATGGTCAAGGTCAGATGTCCCCTGTGAAATGTACCGTTTCATCTCCCCATGCCCTTTGTTCATATCAGTGTGGCCCTCAGAACATATAGATGGTATTATTTCCCACTGCGGTGTCACTGTTTTTACTAGGAGGCTACTTATTTTCTTCGCATTTCTGAAATAGAAGTCTATACATATGTATTTATGGAAAGAACAGTTTTTCCTAGGATTTGTAGGATGTTTGCCTAAGCATGGAATAAGAACTTACTAATACTTTGAAGTCTTGTGGCTGTCATTTATGTGACTTTCATTCCTGGAAATTATCTCTGATGCATAAGTTTTATAATATCATATCTGGGGGTTTTTTTTGTTTGTTTGTTTTTGTTTTTGTTTTTGGATGGGGAGAATTACTTTGTCCTTTACAGGTAATATTTACCCTTGAAAGACACTGTCACCTCTTTATCCTGGCCCATTATGTGGCTGGGTGTTGTGTTCTGATGGCTTTCCTAAACACATGTTCTGCTGGTCCTTTTCATGTTGGGGGCAGTTTATTTTCATATTCATTTTTTCCTTGTAAGAATAACATTCCTATCATCGTGAGGTATGACCAGCATAAAATAATAATAATAATAATAATAATTATTATTATTATTATTATTATTACTATCACTAAGAAGACATACAAATGCCAAAGATTAAGATTAGATCTACTTCTGTTGGCCAGTGTTGGAAAATATCTGTATTTCATTTACATATGTGTGAACTTTTTAAAATAAGTTTAGTAGAAGAAATGGTTGGTATTTCATGTGCTTCATATGATCTAAAGGTTAAAGTTTAAAAAAAGTGATTATTCAATCTTTATTTGCTAATGTCCAAGAAAGGTAAAATAATAATATTAACAAAAATAAGAAAAGATTGTACTTTTGTTTCTAAGTTGAATTGCCCCTCTTGCCACACAAAGGACCCTGCTTTGGAGAATGCCACAAAACTGGAGGGCAGAGGGGTAGCCTAGTGGGACCTCTATGAAACAATGGGTTATAACTTGATAAAACAGAGCTTGTGACTTCATCAGGACTTTACAAGGGCCAGTTGTGCATCGAAGGCTATAATTCATAAAGCATGTGAGCCAAGACCTCATAAATTATGAAACCACAGCTTGTCTAGTTTATAAATGCTTATTGAGAATGAATCTGACCTTACATGTATTGTGAGACTTTCATTAGGATTAATTAGCTAATATTTGCTGAGTTTTATGAAGACAAAAAGTGTGTATAGGTGATAAGCACATTCATTTTTTTCCACTTCCATGAGCACTGAAATATTTTCTAGATAATGGGAAATTAACCTTAGAAACTGGCAGTCAAGTTTTCAACTCAACCCCCCATTTTTAAACTTACTTTCAAATTGGTATTGCAGAAATGTTTACATTGTTTGGGAATACAACCTCCCTGTTAGAAATAGATAAGAAGTGATCATTGGCCATTGGGAAAGGTAGCAAGTAATCAGAGTGAAGAATTATTAAGCATCTGTGAAAAAGGTGTCAAGCTAAACTAATGTGTTAAATAAAACTTCCTTGGTAACAGATAAAAATTCATGGGAGAATCACTTTGTATTTTTTTTTACCTTTAATTTTTTTTTTATTTTTTATTTTTGAACAACCATACAAGTTTTTAACAAAATAATATAAAATGTGTATATATTCTTTGTATTTTTAATTGAACAAATTGTGCTTTTAGAATTGGTAAGAATTTAATTTCTAGCCTCCCTCCACTACCTTGGGCAAGTTTTTAAAAACTTTCTCAGCCTGAGTTTCTATACCTATTCCCCCAAATGTAGAAGGTCTAAAAAACTTCCAGTTTCTGCAGGAGTTGCATGAACCTGATCTGTGTAAATCTATTAGTATGATATATAGTGGGTGTTCAGCACTTGGCCATTTTTTATTCCTTTTTTTAAAAATTACTTAACAGAATTTTAATATAACAATGAATTCTCTTGTAATGAAAAAAAAATGGTACAGAGAGGAAAGTGTTGTGAAGTTTTAGAAGGAACCAAAAAGTGTAGTATCTGTAAGCAGTACAATGAAAGAAAATCTAATTGTTCTTGAATTAGAAAATGAAGATGTTTCATTTTAGAAGATGCATATAAAATTGAGTTAAGGGCTTATTACATGCATTAAAAAGATGACAGTGTTGATGTATAACGTGTACATATATGTGTCTGTGTGTGTGTGAGTGTTCATGTATATTTTCATTTTCTATTGTAGAGCTGTAAGATTGAATCATCTTACAGCAGGGGGAGGAACAATAGAAAGAATGAAAGAGAGAGAAGGGTAAATGCGCATACTTACCGGTTTCTAAAGCAGAGATTCTGTATAGTCTGTGTGTCATTGGGTGCTTGAGGGAACAGGGCTGGCGTGTCTCAGTTCTTCAGGGCTCCCCACCCAGGACCCAATTCCTCCTCATTTAGAGGATCAGCTCCTAAGCCCTTGAAGCTGCTTAATTTTGTCCTCTGATCAAACTTTTTCGTAACGAAAGATGATTTTCTAATCTTTCGTAAATGTAGATGTTTTAGATTTCTACAGATGTAGTTAATGAAAAGGGAGAAGCTGAAGCATGGAGACTGGGCGAACCTGTGTGCTTTAGGAAGGTTTGGAAATAGTCATGCATTGTTAAAGATGTACTACAGCCTGAGAAACATTGTGAGGTGATTTCATTGTGTGAATATGATAGAAGGCATTTAGATAAATTGAAATGACTGTGGTGTCCCTTGACAGTTTATTCTTATGGAACCACTGTCATATGCTTGGTCTGCTGCTAGGTGAGATGTCATTATGTGATATGTGGCTCTAGTTGAGAATCCATCTGGAATCATAAAATATGGGGTTAGAACTTATACTCCACCATTTATTGGCTAATGTGGCCTTGGATCATTGTTTACGCCAGCACAGTGCCTGCTCACGGGCAGGGGTCAGCCTGTTGTTAGCTAGCTTCTTCCCTTTGTTAATTGAGAGTTGAAGATCTGTATTAAACAATGTGCTTTTCACTATGCAGACTAAAGGATACCAATTTAAGAATCTGGATTGACTGGATGGCTGGCTTTTGAATATTGAGGACAGGTAACTCTGTTGTTGTGACAAGGAGAAGTCTTTATTCATTTATTTGGTTGTCTGTTTAGTTCTATTTTTTGTCTCCTCATTCCCTTTACACTATCCAGAGTTGGTCACCATTTCTGCTTCTTAGGAAGTAGACAAAGGAAGATGCTGGGATCTGCTCCAAAGTCAGGGCTTTGGTTCCATGTCCTTTCTCCCTTTAGAACATATTGTGTGTCCACTTTGCAAGAACGAGGCTATGAGGTGATCAGGTGGGAAGCAGATCTGTTTTGTGCCATAAAAACGCCCCTCCTTCACTTAGGCACAACACCTTTCCCATGCTGGTTCCTCCTCTTGCACCTTCTACAATGGGAAAGAGAATCTCCCCTCTGCAGCCCCTTAGTGCCACTCCCCCTTGTGTCTTCATGTGGCTACAGGCAAAGAGGGAAGTAGAAGGCTCTATTTCTCCTGCAGCTGCTTCCACCTCTTTCCTCAACCCTCCAGTCGTTTCTACAGCAAATGCAGCCTTGGCTTTGAACAGCAGAGCCCTGGCAGAATGCCAGTGTTGAAATAAATACCCTGTGTCCTGGGCCCCACTGTTGCCTCTGGAAATGGACAAGCTGGGGCATGGTATTAAGGCAAAAAAGTACAACTGCAAAGACCAAAATCCCCCCATAAGAAGGAAGAGATTTTTAGGGCTAGGAATGGGGAAAACACTTGGCCTTGAACATGTGGGATCATGTGCTGCTGTGTGGCTAAGCTGTGTGGCTGCGTGCAGGCGGGAATGGGTGTATAAGAGGAAAGGTGCCAAGAAAACCCCAAGAATGAAGAGACCAGACAATCCATCCCTGATTGGTAATGCTAAAGGGTCCAGTGCTAGTGAGAACCACTGTTTGAATCCAACTTCTGTAAGGCAGCACACCTGTCAGCCCCGGTCCAAGCATCAGCTCCCCTCCCCTGATTCTTTCCACCCCTGTTGGTGGACTCATCCAGAGGCTGTGAGGTCTCCAGTGTGAGGTCAGCCCGTTGCGCACTGTGGGGAGGAGGAGCTTTCCCGATCACGCCACTACAGTAGCTTGCCAGGGGCTCCAGGCTGTAGACACGTTGCCATAACAGGATCCCGTAGTAGTACTCTGAGGGACCCTTGGGTGAACTTGAAGAGCATGGAGGCGTGTCCACCATCAGGGGTGACTTTGTTAAGATTGGAGCTGTGCAAGGTTGAACTCACATTTCAACATCTTCGTGTCTCCCCTCGGTCACCTACATAGCCTTAACTTTCAGATGTAGCTTGGCCACCCCACTCCTCCATTTTTGGAAATTTCGGAAATCGGAAGTCGGTAAGAACACACAATATAGGTTTTTTTGGTCCAGATAAGTCAATGCTGCATTGTACCATTAATCATGACTTAGAATTAAGAAAGATATTTTATTTATATTCCCATTCAACTGATTGTTGAAGATTA
Organism: Aplodontia rufa; assembly: GCA_004027875.1. Taxonomy (NCBI): domain Eukaryota; kingdom Metazoa; phylum Chordata; class Mammalia; order Rodentia; family Aplodontiidae; genus Aplodontia; species Aplodontia rufa. Next base: position 5,540 of record PVKS010014679.1, read on the forward strand.
ATCTCCAAAATGCCACATCTTTTTCCAATTTCATTTCTTACCATTGAAACTAAACTTCTGTGTATGTAGAACTAAAAATCTAGAACAGAATAATCAAAAAATAATTCTTTTTTTGGGTTGAACTTGGATGGTAAACTGAAGAAACATTTAAGGTAGGAGCTGAGATCCATTTAACCTACATTTTATAAATGTGTTTCTAGTGGCATTCATATATTGAAGTTTTCTTCTTCCCATGATTCTTGCTTTTCTATTAATTTACAAAGCAGTTACTTAAGAAAAAGTTTAAAACATTTATATTAATTGTAAGCATTAGGGAATGGAATTCCTCAGTTCTAGGACAAGCTTTCATCCTGAAAGGTAGACAGTATCCTAAGGTTGACTAGTGGGTCCCTGTCCTTACTGTAGAATTTAAATCTGTACATTGCATAAAATGTTGGCATCAAGATCTAAAGAACAAACAAAGCATTGAGTAGCTCAGGTGTTTAAACAGCTTAATCGACAGCTTGCATTCTAAAATAATAAAAATAGTGAATAATAATAGAACACTGGACTGGACTACATCTAGCCACATGCAGCCGCCTCCTCTTTTCTCTGGAAAACACTCATCTTGGAATACAGTGGCATGTTGAAGCTTCACACAAAGATGCTTTGGAAAATAGACACTTTAGAAAATGAAACATCTGTAGTTTTTATTCCAGTTTGAATCCAATGATCTTGCTGGTTGAAGTTCACATTGGCGTTGACTTAGTTCAAGATTAAGTATATATTTTAAAGATCAAACTTACATTTGTTCACAAACCTGGTAACAATGTTATGACTTAGCAAAATAAACAAGATCTTAGATAACATCTAATACTGTAAGGATTTACCTCTGAATATGTTGAAAGGTAATCAACTATATAGGTATTGTGTTAATACCTAAATAATATTAATAAATTAATATTGATAGTACCTACAGAATATCATCATAGCTATCAGTATAAGAGTCAATACCTATATAATAATAAATATTATATATATGGGGAAAACCTTACTTAACAATCGTATTTAACAACCATAATAAAAACTTCATTTTCATGAATACGTTATATATGGCTCAGCTTTGTTCTGATCTTCCTTTTCACGAAGTTGTGCACTTGAGGGATGATAGTTGCGTGTGAAGCGCCCCTTCTGCTGTCATGAGAGAATACAGAGTCCTGCAGAGCTGCTGCAGGCTGGTGGCATGATCTCATGCTCACCCGAGTCCACCCATCTCCTCCTTGTTATCTACGGCTTCCCTTGCGTTGAGGCAAACCACAGGGGCAAAGTACTAGAGATAAAAGAGAGAGAAATTAAAGCTCACCTACACATAGAGAAGCTCTACCGTGTGAGTTTCTCAATCTGCTTATTTTCCCGCACCGCTTGTGATTTTGATGAGTGGTAATGGGGAATACAGGAAGGATGTCACTACACAGAGGAGAATGAAGACCAGGATGTCTTTTTTTTTTCCCGCACCAGGGATTGAACCCAGAGGCACCTAACCACTGAAACACATTCCCATCCCTTTTTATTTGTTGAGACAGGGTCTCCCTGAGTTGCTGAGGCCGGATTTGAACTTGTGATCCTCCTACTCAGCCTCCCGAGCCACTAGGACCACAGGTGTGCACCAGCACGCCTGGTACCAGGTGCCTTGCTCAAGGTTGCTACGCTATTTGTTGCAGAGCGAAGAGGTCTTTGGGTACTGCAAATCTGAATTCGTCCCTGAACCCCTCATCCAGCCCCACGCCCCCACCCTCCTTGCTTTGCCACAGCAGCATATCTTGTAATGCTTGTGCTCGAGAATTGTCTCGGTAATTTCATATTTAACAGAGGATCCTGCAATTCCTAGATCTTTCTGCAGTGTGACAGTGGTTTTCTGCTGGTGGCCATGTGATGTGCGAAGCATCATTGGGCCTTTGTCACAGGTATTTGCCTTATCTTTGATTTGTCGTCCTGTGGCAGTTAACGATGAGGACTTCTGCAGTGATTAAGGCGGGTAGGATGCCCCCTGCTTCCTGGAGACATACTTGGTAAAACTGGTATATATTTAAAGGTGCACAGCATGATGCTTTGATTAGTGTATACGTTGGGAAATGAGTACCATGATCGAGCTAATTAACGTGTCTGTCACTTCACATAGTCATTTTTGTGTGTTTGTGGTAGGAGCCCTTTAGTTATTAACAGATTTCAAGTACACAGCACAGTATTGTTAGGGATAATTGTTCTGCTGTGCATTCACTTTCCAGAACTTATTTATTCTGCATAATTGTAATTTAGTACCCTTTGACAGCGTCTCCCATTTCCTCCTTCCCCTGCCTCTGGCTGCTACTGGTTTATTTCTGAGGCCTGCATATTTGTAGCATTATTCCCAACAGCCGAGGTATGACAACAACCTAATTGTCTATTGACAGACGAATGGGTAAAGAAAATGTGGTGTGTACATATACACACAGGAATATTATTCAGCCTTAAAAAGAAGAAAATCCCGCCATATGCAACAACTTGGAAGAGCATGGAGGACATTATGCTAAGTGAAGCAAGCCAGAATGGAGAGACAGGAATGGCAAGATCTCAGTCATATGTGGTAGCTAAGAAAGTAGGACAGTTCTTCATTCAACTGAAGAAGGCTAATCTTAGCAATACGCTCTTTGTCTCTGGTTAGTAATGGAGCATACAGGCAGGTAACGGGATGGTGTTAGATGACGGTGTACGCCAGCTGGGATTTAGATTTGCTCCTGAGAGAAACCTGTAGAGATCAGCAGTGAGAAGTACATGAAATGGAAACTGTGCGGGCATATTTAGACTTTGTAATGTTTAGAAGGAAACTTGGGATGGAAGACTTTATTTCAAAAAATGAAAAGGACTTAACTTTATTCTTTTCCCTTTTTAAAAATTTTCTTACAAATCTATCAGGTTTTCATTTGTTTTTACCATAATTTGTCTTCATTTGTAGATATATTTAAAATAGTGCCTAAATGATTTATGATATATTTTTCAAGGAAAATTAAAACTAAGTACCTTTCTCTTTGAGATGTTTTGGCTTGTTTCAGTGTTTATCATTTCAAATCCTCGGGTTCCCTAGATATATCTTCATTATAACCATGCCAGTTGTATTGTCTCGTATAGCTTGTAACCTTTTTTATTTTTTTAAAGAGAGAAGCAATTTTTATTTAGTTTTTCTTGTGACCTTCATTCCTGGAACGCTTCACTGTGTGCATGGTGCTTGGGTTTGAACTTGGCATACTCTCACATCCCAGGCAAGCGCCGTAACCACCCAGCCACCGCTCCAGCCCCGTTTGTAACCTTTTAATGAGTTGCTCAAAAGAGGTACAAAGCAACCTGGTTTTGTTATGAATTTAGTTAAGATGCTGCAGTTGTGAAGAAAGCTATTGAGATGGTATTATCTTAATTTTTATAGCTGCAATAAAACTGTATTTTGTTCCATTCAACTTTCTTTTATGAGACTCTTCCTAATATGTGGATTGCATTTCTACTATCATAGGTCAATAAATTCCTAAGTATCAATTGGACTGTGGTTTTTCTTTTTAAAAAATTTAATGAAGGGTATTTAATTTTTAAATGTCAGAACTCAAAATTCATGTTTTTACCTCAAAATATATAGCATAAATAGCATCAAATTGGAAATATATCCATAAATAGATCACAGATCAGGGACTGGAGCGGTGGCTCAGCAGTTGAGGCACTTGCCTGGCATGCATGAGGACCTGAGTTCAAACCCCAGCACCACATACACAATGAAGTCTCAGAGCAACAAAAGCCACATGAAAAACTAAATAAAATTGATTCTCTCTGATTCTCTCTGTCTCTCTCTCTCACTGTCCCTTTCTCTTAAAAAAAAGATAAAAATCTGTGTAACTCTAACATCTCTTGTACTAATTATAAAAAATTACTTCCTAAAAAAATTGAAAAGACAATTACAGAAATACCTATTATTATTTCTCAAAATTCTAAGTCTCACATACCATTAAATTATATAGATTTCTCTACTTCATTCCTTTCATAAAAATGTGGAAGAAAATATTTCCTTCAAATTCTATAAGAATGGTACTTGTATTAAATCAGCACCTTAGAGAAATTTGTGTACAGTAAATGAAAAGTGCTTTTACATGGATTGTATCTTCCCAGAAAGTAAATAATATAAATTCTCCCTTAAGTAATGCATAAAGAATAAGCCTATTTCTATTATTATGCATAATAAATATATGCATATATAGCATAAGCAAGCCACAGTTATTCAGTCACATTACAGGTAATCATCACAAGTATTACACATATTTTCTTCCAATCTGTGTGCGTGTGTGTGTGAACTAGCACACCTGTAATTAATATGTGAGATCATATTTTGTATCATAATTGTTTTCTGCTTTCTTCATATCATAAGCATTTTCAATATGAAAAAATAGTTTGAGTGCTTGGCAAGACTTATAACCCCTATCACATTTTGTAATGTGTTCAGGTTTTCTCCTTTTGACCTTCAAGGGAATTTTTTTTTTTTGCCTTATGTAACTAACTCCTGTAATATGCATATTTCTTCATAAATATTTGTCTGAGTTCTCTTCAAGATGAATTTTTTTTAAAGAGAGAGGGACAGTGAGAGAGACAGAGAAAGAGAGAAACAACTTCATTGAGTTTTTCACATGGCCGGAGTTGCTCTAATACTTAGTTGTGTACATGGTGCTGGGGTTTGAACCTGGGTCCTAGTGCTTGCCGGGCAAGCACCAAAACCACTGAGCCACTGCTCCAGCCCTTCAAGATGAATTTAAAAATGGGGGATTGCAAGGCAAGGAGTAAGAACTTTTTTAAGTATATATCACAAAGCTTCTCATAAATACGTACAATTTACATTACTCTCAGCATTTTCCCATTCATGCATTTGCGGCATAGAATGTAGATGGAAGTATACTTTAACACTATGCAACTGTGAGGTTTCTTGTAGTAATTTAATTCTGCAGCTGCTGTAGGTAGGCTCTGAAATTCTTTGCTTAGAGGCTTGCTTGTAAGGTATTTTTCTGATAGAATATCGAAGTCAGACCAGGAGGTCAATTCCCATAAAGCAAAACAGCATTTTAATCTGTAGTTTATAAATAGCTCAGTTTCTTTAGAATATTTTTCCATTGAAGTGTTTTAGTTCATCAAAAAGTCTAAGCAAATCTAATTTTCAAAATAATATGAATATAAAACATCCTTAAGCTACATCAAGAAAACTAATCAGAAGGTGGTACAGGGTCTTGATATCTCAGGACATCATTTGAAGAAATTACTCGTTAGTTGGCTAGAGACTTTCAGCTTCCAGAAGAGTTTATTTTTCCTCTTCTCAAGTTTTGTTTAGGAGTTTGTTAGTTGGGACACTCAGACAATTCATTGTGAGAGCTTGGAGGTGACTGCATAGATCATTTTGCATGACAGGTGGGCAGGGGTACAGTGACGGTGTCAATCCACCAAGAGTGCTGTGGTTTTGCCATGTGATGACTGTCTGAGCGACCAAGGGCTGGGTGCAGTCTACCCTGGGACAACGCTGTTGAACCTGGTGAATCACTGGCAGATCCAGCCAACAGAGTAGTGAGCTTTCCATGTAGGAGGAGACAGAGAGCTGGCCCAAACTATTCTGGTCCATGACATACTGCAAAGGCTGTTTTTTAAAAATAAATTCTCATAGCAACTTTGATACTGTCAAAACACTGGTTATTTAAAACTTGTATTTGCCTGGATTACAGATAATCAAGGTTGTACATTAAAAGCTCACAACTGACACTTATTGTGTGATGTTTGCCAAACGTGTTTTAGCATTAGGATTTTACGTGATAGCGATGTTTACATCATTTCATTTTGTGGTTGTGAACTGCTTCAAGTGTTTACCATGTTAAAGATACTTGTAATTACCGAATATATTTTTCTTAGTTATGAGACTATTTATGGTAGCTTATTTTCATATCAGAAATATGTATAAGATTTTCCAGTATTGTGAAAAATAAGCTGTAATGGAAAGCTTAAGACTTTAATTCTCCTTTTAATACCTTCTGAATGACGAGGAAGTCGGATATTTAGTTCTCATTTCACAGTCTGAAATATAGACATTGCATACATCCAAATGGAGTTGTTCTTTCTTGGAAATTACCAACTTTGCAAGTGATCGTTGTTAGCATTGATTGAAATTGGACATACATGCACAAGAACGCGAGTTCAAACCCCAGGACCACGTATACAGTGAAGTGTCCAAGCAATGAAAGTCACATGAAAAACTAAATAAAAAAATTGCTTCTTTCTTCCTCTCTCTCTCTGTCCCCTCTTTCTTAAGAAAAGAAAAGAAAAAAAAATCTACGTGTACAGTAAGTGCACAAAACCTTTCATGTGACCTGTGTTGAATAAAGCTCTCAAATGCAAAGAGCTCACATATTTTTACGCATGGTTATGTGTCTGAAAGAATGATCATGCTTTCCACAGAACTGAAAAATGGCCAGGTTTATACTGTGCTAAAAATAGATGGTGGTTGATGTGTGGCCAGGTGTGGAAAGGCGGATTCTTCACCTCCCTCAGGTCTCACTTGCCCTCCCTCATTGCCACTTCACACTATGTGATCGTATTTCTTTGGAAGTTCTTCTCCCCCACAGTCCTTTCGTTGGTTCTTTTAAGTGCATCCGTGCTTTGTTGCTCTGCTAGGCTTTGTGATTCCTTGGTCACATGTGGAAGAACAGCGTGGACGCTTGCTCTGGTGATAAAACACACCTTCTCTTGCAAATAGAACTTAAGGCACTTGCTGTCCATGCAGAGGGGACCCTTCTTTCATGAACTTTCCTCCTAAGAAAGGTGGAACAGTTATCTTAGCCATCTTCCTGAAATTCTCCCATTTGTGGGAGCAAGCAAGGCTCACCGTAGGATTTAGGGGGTATACGTTTTTACCCTTGAGGTTAGGAGAAGTGCTTTGTCCAGAGTTGTGTTTGCCATCTTTGCATGACACAGTCCATGTAGGAAAGGGAAAGCCAGGCTGTACTAGGTAAGGTCAAAACAAACTACTACTTTAAAAAGAGAGAGAGAGAGAGAGAGGGAGAGGGAGAGGGAGGGAGAGAGAGAGAGAGAAGGACAACGAGAAAGAGAGAATCAATTTTTATTGAGTTTTTCACATGGCTTTTGTTGCTCTGACACTTAACTGTGTACGTGGGTGCTGGGGTTTGAACCCATGGACTTGCGCATGCCAGGCGAGCACCGTAACCACCAAGCCACTGCTCCAGCCCCCAAAGCAAACTTCTAAACAAAACTTTAAATATAGTATTGCAAGAATATTTGGAAGCTTATCATAGTGTAGTGGAAGGAAATAGACAACTCAGAGTCAAAACCTGGGACCCATTTTCCCCACTTACCTGCGTAATCCTGGCTAACTCAATGAAGTTCAGTTTTCTTTCATTTATTTTTTAATAAGACCAATGATATCTACTTGGGGATGTGTCCCCAGATTTTAACATTTTGTTAGATTTACTATTTTTTTTGTTAAATTTACAATATTTTGTTGGTTGCTTTGTTTTCCAAAATGTTATTCAGGATTTTTCAATCAATGCAAGATCCGAGGGACCATACCAGAATGTGTCACTGTCATGCGCCAGGTAAATTTTTCTCACAAGTAGAACACATCAGATGGTTTGAAAATAGTTTTCTATATCGGAATTTGCACTGCGTGTATTGGCCTTGTAAGTACGATGGCCCACAGTGGTCATGTTTTATGTGCTTGGGAGTATGTTTTAAAAGACCGAAATTAATCAGCACAACATAAATACTTCTGGATTGTAGCCCAAGGACTTTGTAAATACTGAAATACTTCCTTACTCTTGTAAATTATCTATCATGCATTATCTCATTTTTATATGTATGGTTTATTTCCTGCAGTTGGCAATAAAAAAAAATTCCTGGGTCATCTAAACAAGTAATTAAAAAGACCGGTTACCTTTTGCCTTTGAAAAGCGTTGATTTTATTTGTTGTGGGTTAATGATGCACTTATTGTCTATGCTTAAAGCATCTAGTAGTTCAAAGGTGAATTATTCTCAAAGAAAAAAAAACCATTTTTTCTCCTGTAAGATTTAATTATGCCACTAATCTTTAGCTAAAGACATGTGCTTTTCAAAGGAAAAGGCTTTTTATAAATTTACTGAAATGTAAAACTAAACAGAACTCTGAAGCAAGAATGTATCAACTTAGTCTGATTATTTGTTTGGACAAATGCCAGCTCTAGCTAAGTTGAATCATCATTTTATGAGACATTTATTTGAATTAATGTGGCATTATTTAATAGGGGGAGTGTCAAATAAAATGTACATAATTTTTTCAAAGGGGAATTTCTTATTGCTTTGCAGTTTCTTCCCATATGTTTGTAAGTGGCTTCCAGAGAAATTCCTTCTTTCATTCCTTCAGTATTTAGGACTCCAGTAACTTTATGTGAGGCACTGGGCTAGGTGTCAGGACACACACCATCAGTGCCGTGCTGGTCATGGTAACTTTAACAACTACATCCGGACACAGCAGAAAAGCCCTGATCTTTAGTGCTTGCTGATGTCCATGGTGTAAATATTTGCACCACAATTGATTTCAAGCTACCTACCTGGGATAACTGAATGCAAAGTTGAGAAGAGATTATATAGCATCTCCCCCATCCTAATAAAGCAATTATAAACAATGTCAAGAACAAAATAAAGATTAGGAAATAGAGTTTTGTATATTTATTACATTTCCAATATAATTAATTATAGGTTTGTAGACTACAGTTTTTAAATGAAAACTAGATACAGAATTCCCGAAAATTTAAGAATTGGTTTGCATAATCTGATACATGCTATTTCCAATGCATCACTGTGGAACGTATGTTGTTTCAGAAAGGGTGATCAGTGGAGGCCTCCATGAGAAGTAGACATTTGAGCAACGTTGAAAAGGAGGAAAATGAAATAGTTCTGCAGTGTGTTACTCGGGGTTTTGTTACTGTAACAAAATAACCTGAAATAATCTACTTATAAAGAGGAAAGGTTTATTTGGGCTCAGAGTTTTGAAGGTTTCAAGCCCTTTGTTTTGGGGTCTGTGATGAGGAGCTTCTGAAGATGAGATCATGCACATGGTGGAGGAAGCCGACAGTTTATGGTGGTTGGTGAGAATTCTAAGAGGGCCAGGTGGCCGTATCCTCATCAAGGGCACACCTGCATATGATCAGGAGACTACTTCTTCAATGCTTCATGACTTCCCAGTAGCAGGATAGTGACCAAGCACATGGGCCTTCGGGCCCATGTCTTGGGAAGAGCAGCCCAGTAGAGTAACAGCAGTTGCAAATGTCCTAGACATTAAGTGTCTTAGCACATGCCAGGAAGGAAGTTGGTAGGTGCAGACCAAGTGAGCGGGTAGGCTAATAAGCATTGGGCTGATAATAGGACTTCATCTCATAGGCTGTTATGAAGACTTGGGTGGTTTATTCAAAAGCTTCTAGTATCCCAACCAAATGACATGTGACCCAGGTGTCACAAGATGACTTGGCTGCTAATCCTGGGGGACAAGGGTAGAGGCTTAGCAACTTGTTGGGGCACCATTGCAGTAGTTCATCTGGTGACCACCTGGACCGTGGTGGTAGTGATGGAGGCAGTGAAATGTGCCCAAGTCCTGCATGTATTTGGATGATTAGGGTTGATTGCATTTGCTGATGGGGGATGTGAGAAGGAAGCCCAGGACTCCAAGGCTTGTGCTTGGACAGCTAGAGAAATGGCCTTGTCATTAGCCAAGAGATCACTGCAGCTCAGAGAAGTGTGTGATCATGTTAGAGACTCTGAGTTTGAAGTGCCTGTTAGACATTTAAGTAGATATTTTGAGTGGGCATTTGGATTTCAGAATCTGAGCAGAGATTTGATTGAGATAAAAATTTGAGAGTTGTAAGAATTTAGTTGGACGCGTTTACCCAGCAAATGAGGAAAAGTCCGAGAGCAATCTAACACAGTGGGAAGACAAGGAATTGGCAGAAGAGTTGAGAAGCATGGGCCAGTGTTAGAGGAGAAACAAAAAGTGCAGTGTCTGAGAATCAAGCAAAGAACGTGTTTCCAGAAGGGAGAGCAGGATGATACGTTCACATATTATCTCTTTGAGACTCCAGGATACATATTTGACTTAAAATATTAAGGTGCTAGACTGGAGCAGTGGCTCAGCAGTTGGAGCAATTTGCCTGGCATGCACAAGGACCTGGATTCACACTGCAGCCCCACATACACAACTAAGTTTTAGAGAAACAAAGGCCAGATGAAAAATTAAATAAAATCGATTGTCCTGTCTCTCCCACCCCCCACCCCCCTAGCCCGCTTTCTCTTTAAAAAAAAAAAAAAATAAGGTGCTTCATGCAGTTTTATGGAAGGTATAGGACCTTGAAATGTCAAAAAAAATTTTTTTAAATCTGGATTTTTATATTATTTTAAAAATATTTGTATTTATTTGATTTTTTTGTTAAACATATATGAATAGTATGTATCAGTGTGAAAAGATAGTGTTTTTAAAGCCCTTTCTTCATTCTGTCCTATACCCCATACCTGGAAAACCTTTATTTTTCTTTTGGAGGGATGTCATTTATCACTTCCGCATATACTTATTGGTGCTTATGAAATGTGAGGTTTTGTGTCAGTCTGTTTTCTGTTGCTATGTCAAAATACCTAAGGATTGATACTTTACAAGATAGAAATGAAGTTTGTTTGACTTATGGTTTCAAAGGCTGAAAGTCCAAAATCAGCTTGTTCCATTATTTAGCCTTGGGAGAAGGCCCACATGGATGGCATTGTGGCTGGGAGAGATCTTATGGAAGACTGGAAGACAGGGCAATTCAGGGATCAGACCTGCTATTATAACAATGCTTTCTCAAGAACTAACAAGGTCCTGGGAGAACTACTTAATCCCTTTTGAGGGAGCACCTCCAAAGACCTCTCCATAGATTCAGCCTCCTGAAGGGTTTAGCACCTCTTAAAACCGCCACACGGGGGGCCAAGCTTCCAATATGCAAAATTAGGGGAGAGAAAGCGCATAGAAATTGTAACAGGTATTATCATGTCATTGTACATTTCACACACACATTCAAGGAATTTTTATGCTACTGTGTTAAGAGATAAAGAAGGACCCGAAAGATTTAGGCACACATACCACATAGAAACTCTTGGCCATGCGCACTTGAACAATTTCTATTCCTATTCCTATGCTGAGGCCTGAAAAATGAGGCTGCTTTCCAAAGTCTGTTCCTGTTCGTGGAAACACTACGTCTTGTGCCTTGAGTACATGGGTACCTCTTCTTGGAAGGTTCTGGATTCCGTAAGGACTAAGCTGTGTTTTGCTCCTAACTACAGAACAGAGTTTCAGTCAGTGATTATCCAGTAATGGTAAAAATGAAGCTTTTGCAATTTTAGGTGTTGCACCTGGTAGTTACCATATGGTCTTGACATCCAGCTATTCTTTAGAAATTTTTAACGTGCTTGTATTTGTGACAGGCTAGGAAAAATAGACTGGCCTCTTGTTTCCATACATCAGCAGGTGCCAGTCACGAGCCTGAGAGACACCTGCAATATGGAACTTTTTAGCGAATCTGTGGGTTCCCCTAAAGAACCCATTCTGTGTAAATTTTGTAAATGTCTCCCAGCGGAGATGAAGGTGACTATGTCTCCCAGATCTCACCGGAGACAACTCAGAAGCCCACTGCTAGAGACTCCTCCTCCGGAGTTGGGCCAGTTGCCTTTGACCCTGCACTCTGGCAGTCCCACCCTCTCTGGTTCCTCTGTGTCTCCATCCTACTTGATTTTCTTTTAGAAGCTCTGCAGATGCCTCTGTCCTCTGTGGTACAGAGCTCAGCCTTGCCCTCGCTCTTCCCCAGTACACAGACTTAATTAGATCTGATTGGAACTGCCCACGCAGGACCCTCCAACCTTAGAAAGCACATTTACGAAGAAGCTCCTTCTAGTGTTTCCAAACTACTTTGGGCCTCCCCCGAGCCCTGCACCGTAGTGCTGGCACCATCTCTGGCAGTTTTATGTTAGACAGATAGAAATAGGAGATTCTGAAGGGAGGACCCAGTCATGTTTGGTCATGTGCCAGGCATGCATGAAGAACACCTTCTTGTGATTTGCTTATGAAAGGCGTGTGAGTAGCTGTTCCCTGTCATGCTTAGACCTCCCCTGTTCTCCGAGTCTTCATCTATCAACTGTTGCCCACCAAAACCTCATTTAATCCTCATGTGAGCGTGAGTTACAACTGGGGTTATAATGTTGCAAATTATAAAGTATAATAGAAGCGCACTATGGAATGATTGATTGACTTCCTTACCCACCGGGTCGTTTTTACCTTATAGTACACAACACGTTGTAACTATTATAGTGAGTTTGGTCTGAAGTTGTCAAAAATGACTGATTCAAGAGAGAATTCAACAGGAAACCATCTTCATTTGGAAAAATTCCGTCAAAGATAATTGTCATTTCTCTTTGCCAAGATTTATCTTTTTCCTAAAGTAATGTAGTACAATTGCTAACCCTCCTAGTGCTTAAATATAATTTAGTTTTCTATTAATGAGATAGAAATAGAAAGAAATTAATTTAAAAGTCCTAAGCTGTCACAAATATATTCATGAAAATATTCCTATTATACTATGTTAAAATATTAAGGTGTGAATTAAGAAAACAGTCATAAGTGTTGTTTTTGAAGATGTCATGTAATCCGTTAAACTACTGAGAAAGAAACATAATTGTAAACAACTCGTATCTCTTAACTATGAGTTTATCCACTATGAAGTTCCTTTTTTTTTCATTTAATTTGCCCCATAAGGTGTATGTGCTGTGATCTATTTTTAATGTTTTGTCACATATTTATAGGGTGAAATTATGCATTTAGTTCTATAGGATGCATTTGGAAACCATCTGTTAGAACTTACTGGAAAATAGAAACTTTCCTCATTAATATGCTTCTCTAATTTAAACATTTAATATAATCCTTCCTAGTGTACAACTGAGAAAATGAAAAACATTGTTGAAAATGAATCCTCTTGTGTCCCCAAAAGGGGATTCAAACCCTATTACTTTGCAGTTTCTTATAGTTCAGAATTATTGTACTATAAAACCCAACATTTATCATTTACTAACGCACAAAAAAAATGTCCAGCTTATGTTTTCAGTGTGTTAAGCTTCCAGGTATTATTGAAAGAATACACTTGGAAGACCTCTCCTCAGATATAGGAGTGATAAATTTATTTTTATACTTGAGAAACTTGGAGGAAGCTCAATAGATGGTAGATTCAAAATCAAATGGAACAGGGTCTCTGATTTCAAGGAAGCTTAGTAGAGATGCAAAATATGCACAATGATTTATAACTGAAAGATATTAGCCTGTAAAAAAGGGGGACATCTGTGCCCATAGTCTACTGCCTTGGCAGTTACTAGATTCCTTTCCACTGCTTTTTGAACACATAGGTGAGATAGCAAAGGACGGTGCCTGATAGGTATCAGAAAACGAGTTTGTCTTGCAAAAGCAAGACCTCAGCTATAAGGGCTGTGCAGACAAATATAAGGCGGTGGCAGGGTGTACACTACTGGCCAGATGGCTGTCATTCACTGTTTTGTTTTAAAATAGAATCAATCAACTTTTGTTCTTCTCATAGTCCTCAGAATCCTTCCCATGGCACTCTTGCTCTTGCAAGCCTCTTTTCTCAGAACTCTGAGAGCAGCTGCTCATTTGGCATATACAATAAAAGCAGCTGGAGCAGCCAGGACACATATTGAATCTATAACTTCCATGAGGTTTTATAAAACATTCATGTTCCTGAGAGGATGTTCACCTGGTTTGATAGCGGTAACATGTTTTCAATTCCATGTCCCCGCACAGTGGATGCCTTGAGTCCTGCCTCTTCTGAGCTCCGTCCTAGGTTCTCATGCATGCAAAATGTGCAATTTTGCTCGATCAGAAACGAGGTCTCAGTACATTACCCAGGCTGGCCTCAGAGACCTGGGCTCAAGCAGTCTTCCTGTCTCAGCCTCCCGGGTAGCTGCAGGCATGTACCACTGCACCTGGCAAGAAGGGACTGTGTGAACCACTGCAGAAGATTGTCCTGGAGTTCCCTCAAAATGCACCCTTTCCTGAATTCCGGGAGTTTTTTAAAGAAGTTTCTCAAGTCATGAGTTTCTGAAAATGAGCAATGGAAGCTTGGGAATTGAATCAGTGGGTGTGAGCACAGTGCTGTGCCCCTGCCTCACCTGTGTGTACAGCCCTAGAAAGTGGGGGCCGCCAGGACCCTTCGGGGAAAAGCCCTCCCTCCGCCTGGGGGAGGCTTGTTTGACTGTTGCCGCTCCCTTCTTGAAAAGAAGACGATTTACACTGAGAGGAAAGGAGGAGAAAGTTTTCTTCTTCTTCTTTTTCTTGGATCCAAAATAAATCTGGTCTAAAACAAAAATTAAGAAAAAGTAACACAAGTATCAGAATTAATTGGATAGAAAATGAATGGGGCTACAGCAGTGGCTCAGTGGTTATGGCACTTGCCTGGCATATACGGGGACCGGGGTTTGAACCCCAGCACCGCATACACAACAAAGTGTTGGAGCAGTGAAAGCCATGTGAAAAACTAAGTAAAATTGATTCTCTCTCTCTCTCTCTCTCACTGTCCTTTCTCTCTTAAAAAATAAAGAAAATGAGTGCTTTCTAATTCCCTTTCTCAATATATGTGTATCAGAATTTTTCATTATTCCACTTGTACCAAAAATGTTTTCCATGGGTTCTGCCCGTTAATTTCCAAATGAGAACATTTTTAGTTCAGTATTTCATTGACCACCCCAAAACTGCAAGAGACGATGAACTACACAGGAAACTCTGTGTGGATTGCTTACGTGGTAAGGTAAATTTTCGATATGAAAGCCTTCTATAAGGTATTTGCAATGATATTTCAAATTTCTTTTCAACAAGATAACTAGACTCTCCATGCGTAGTTAAACTCTGACCAATGAGTGCAGATGAATAGTGGAGGAGACGCTAATACGGAGCAGTGGTCTGCAGAAAGCACCTGTGGATTACTCTGCTGTCTCTTCTAAGAAGCCACATAGATCATTTGGTCATTTCATCGTATTTCGGTGTAAGCTGCCTTCACTGGTTTTTAAATATCTGTGCCTTTGCTGGTAAAAGGGAAACTAAACTAGCAGTTAATTTGTTTTCTATTTAATGCCATTTTATTATTTTTAGCTAAAACCCAAAACCTATAAATTCTAAAACTAGGAACCAAGGTACAGCATCTTGGCATCCTCCTCCTCGAGCCCTCTTCCATAGGCTATCACTGTTCTCAATTTTGTTTTGGTTTGTTTTACTGTAGGTTAGTTTTGTGAGTTCTGTAACTTTAGATAAGTGGAATCATAGAGTATGTTCTTCAACTTAGTAGGTGGTTTTGTTTTTGAGATTTATTCATATTGTGTATAATTCATTTTTCTTGCAGCATAATATTCCATTGCTTGTATAGGCCTCAGTTCATTTTTTCTTGTTGATAGGCTGCTGCTTTGAGTGTTCTACTGCAAATCTTTCTGTGCACATGGTTTTATTTCCCAAGAAATATCTACAAGGGTGGTTGTTGGGCCATAGGAAACATTTGTGTTTAGTCTTAGAAGGAACGACTGAAGCTGTAGCATTTTAAACTCTGACCAACACTGCTTAAGGGTCCCTTTTCCTCCGTATTCTCACCAACATTTGTGTTGTGTATCTTTTCCATGTAGCCATTCTGGTAGGTGTGTAGCATGACTTTTAACACCTAGGTATATTTTAAAAGAGCCGTAAGGTTAGTTCTAATAACTATGCATTACTCTATTATTCCTGTGTGTTTTGGTATTTCTTAAAATTAGAACAAAATGTTTCTTTCTGAACTTCTACATTTTTATTCCTTTTTCAAAGTGAAGATTTTTAGTGATTAAAGACCCTAATGATTAAAGATAAGAAATAATGAAGGATTGCTGAGCAATTTTGAGCCTTCCTCATATTTAATTTGGAAATTTATGTTTTTAATTGGACTGTTCATTAGCTAAGTTGTTTGTCCATTGATTCATTTCTTAACATTTTTTTGGTCTGTGATTGTGTCATGGCAGTACCTAATAGAACTTTCTGTGTGGCTGGGCATGTTTCTGGGTTGATCCACATGGTAGTCACCAGCAGCATGTAGCGTTTGAACTCCTGAAATGGGTCCAGTCCAGCTGAACAGCTAATTATTAAATTTTGTTTTTTAATTAGGGATAGTAGCTATTCAATTGGATAATGTTTCTTTAAATAAATATATTCAGGGTTTTTTAGTCTTCTGCAATATTGTAAAACAAAATAAAGGTGAGTATCTTTCTTATTAATAGTCTTTAATGTCTCTTATGTATTTAAATTTTAGAATTTTAAATGCAAAATTTCCAGTATTGTGAAGTTATTGTTTGTGTATGCTTGGTGTGAGGCTTGGATTGTTTTTATGGGTGGCTATTTTTTCAAACATTTATGGGGCTGGAGCGGTGGCTCAGCCGTTTCGGTGCTTGCCTGGCAAGCATGAGGACCCAAGTTCAAACCCCAGCACCATGTACACAACTAAGTGTTAGAGCAACTAAGGCCATGTGAAAAACTAAAATAAAGTTGATTCTCTCTTTCTCTGTCTCTCTCACTGTCCCTCTCTATTTAAAAAAAAAAAATTTATTTGACTAGTCGCTTGTTTTCATGCATAAAAAGAAATGGCCAGCGATTCAGACGCCCTCCTGTTTGCAGCAGTAGAAAGTTTTCTCATGTTTCCCTGATGTTACGGGCACATGTGTTCTTTTAATTGGTCAGATCATTACAGAGCAGATTGGAATCATAAAGACCGTGAATCATTAAAAGCAATGCAGTTGTCTTAAGAATGAAGTTGTTTAGTTTCAATGATTACGTGATTATGAAAGGTACCGTGTCACAAAGTGAAGAAAGAAAACAAACAAAAGATTCTAATTATTCAGTGTTCTCTTTTATTGCTGAATGTAATGGGACAAAATAAGACATTACTTGTTCTTGTTTTTATCCAATCTAAAATCTTTTATAGATTTTTTTTTTTAAAGACAGAAGGACAGTGAGAGAGAGAGAGAATCAGTTTTTATTGAGTTTTTCACATGGCTTTCGTTGCTGTGACATTTAGCTGCGTACATGGGTGCTGGGATTTGAACCCATGTACTCATGAATGCCGGGCAAGCGCCATAACCGCCAAGCCACCACTCCAGCCCCTCTTTTGTAGATCTCTAGGAATAGCTGTGAATACTGCTTTTTTGTGGTCAATTCCCAGGAATGTGGTACTATCTTAAATGGTGCTGGAGCGCAGATAAGTAAGTTGACAGTAAAAACAGCAACACCATGGGGCTGGAGCAGTGGCTCAGGGGTTACAGCGCCTGCCTGGCATGCACAAGTACACGAGTTCAAACCCAGCACCATGCACACAACAAGTCTCAGAGCACCGAAAGCCGTGTGAAAAATTAAATAAAAATTGATTCTCTGTGTCTCTCTCTCTCACTGTCCCCTCTTTCTTTAAAAAGAAAAGAAAAAACAGCAACAAAAAAAGTATTCATTTCATCCTTCAAAATAATTTTTTAAAATAATAATAGATGTTGTTGAATAAGTACATGTATTGTTCATTAGTTTAAGGAGGATGAAAGTCCAATTAGAAATTTGTGACCCACCTAAACTCACCCTAGACCTGCCTTATCCTTGTTGGTGACTGTTTTTGTCAGACCTCCATGACTGTGACAGAATACCTGAAATGAGTCGACTTAAAGAAGGAGAGATTTCTTTTGACTTGCAGTTCTAGTCTATGATTGTTCCACTCTGTGGCTTTGAGTCTGTGGCAAGGCAGAACATCATAGTAGAGGATGTGGCACACGGGATCTGTTCAGCTCATGGTGTCCTGGAAGCAAACAGAAAGAGACAGGACAAGGGTCCCAGTGTCCATTTCAGTAGCAGCCTCCCAGTGTTCTAGCTTCCTCCCACCTCCCAGCAAGGTCATAGTGGTGCCCAAGCCTTTAGCATATGCAAGGCCTTTGGGGGGATGTTTAAGATTCAAACCACAATAGCAACTCACCTCTGCTCTCTCTTTTAATAATTTTTTTGCTTCAACTCATTTCAAGGATTTCTTTGCTTCCAAGTATTAATTTGAGTAAAATTGTCCTACATAGGGGCTGGAGCGGTGGCTCAGTGGTATCACATTTGCCTGGCATGCCCAAGAACGCAGGTTCAAACCCCAGCACCACGTACACAATGAAACGTCAGAGCAAGGAAAGTCATGTGAAAAACTAAATAAAATTGAGTCTCTTTTTCTCTCTCTCTTTAAAAAAAAAATTCCTACATGTTCTGCGCGTGCTAGATTTCTGGATGAAATGGGTTGATTCTTCAATTAAAGAAACACAACTCCTGTACAGCCTGTCAAGCTGCAGTCTGTGTGTATTCCGGGTACCGTGGAGGTGGTGGAGGTGAGAGGCTGGCATGGGCGGCTGGATTGTATCAGCTGCCGTGAGAAAATCCTTTCCGGATGCATCTACTGCAGCAGCTTGGTACCAGAGCCTCTGCTAGGGTTGTGCAGAAGGGAAGGTGGACCAGTTTCCCTCCTGATCAGGCTTAGTTTCTAGTACAGGAGAGTGGAGGTGTGATCGACAGATTCATGGCAACTCTAGCGGTGAGGGTGTGGGAAGGGAGAAGCTCACCTGTCTTGGAAGAGCACGGGCAGGTGCGTGCGGTGCCAGCATGGTGCATGGCCTTGTAGGCTGGGTGGGAGTTGTGGCACACAGAGGTGGCAGAAGTAACATTCTGCATGCAGCAGATGCCATAGGTTCTGGCACAGAAACCAGAAGTCCTTACTTCCTAGAAAGCCGCATAGAGGAAATTAGCATAGGTGAGGACCAAAGTGGGTATTGCTGCTGAGGCCTGATGGTGAGAGTTCTCAGTTGGGGGGCTGTCTGTGGATTTTGGACTTTATTCAGGACAATGCTTATTTTTATTTTTAAAAGTACTTCTCATTCTTTCTATATCCTTAATTTTTCTACAATTGTTTCTTACTTTTCTATATCAATATATTCAAAATACTGAATTTCAAGAAAGATGATCTTAAAAGATCTTATTTTAAAGAAACACATTCATGGTATGGAATGTGTAAATTCAGGCAAAAGTTAATAATCTTCCCCCTCTTATCTTTTACAGTTTCTTTTTCTTATCTTTTTCCCCCCAAAGATTGAGGGGGGGGGGGAGAGAGAGAGAGAGAATCAATTTTATTTAGTTTTTCATCTGGCTTTCATTGCTCCAGCACTTTGTTGTGTATGTGGTCCTGGGTTACGAACCTGCGTTATGCTCATGCCATAACCGCTGAGCCACCGCTCCAGCCTCAGGTCTTCTTTTCTGTGGATAATTTAAAAACATTTTTAAATGTTTGATATCTTTGTCAATAATATGAGAATGCTTATATTATTGTTTGATTAAGGGTGTTAGAAAACAGCATATTTTCTAATATCGATGAGGAACTATAAAAAGAATTTTTAAGCTAGAATGAAGGTATGGGCATAATGATATTAGATTGGGATTTAGATTGTTCTTAGTTAAGGTTCTTGCACTAAATTATAATAGAAAACAGGATAAAAACTTGAGTGAGTGGATAATGATGTTTTTAAAATAGTTCCAGTTTATATAGTTTATTATCAAAACTAGCAATGCTCAGGTTGTCAGTGTTACAGGAGAAACATATAACAATGTAAAATGTACAGGTAACGTAATTGGTGCTGTAGATGAAATCAGCTGAGATTATTTTAAGTGAAGGATGGGTCTTCCATATAGTGCTCTTCCAAGTTTGTGACAGGCACTGGAGATTCTCATAGACTGTGCTCCTTATGCTGTGCCAAGCATTTGTCTCAGCTAATGCTCCAACAGTGAAGCAAGAAGAAGTCCCACTTTAATGAGAAAACTATGGCTCTTAGGCAGTATATGTTTAATCCAAGCTTATGCATTGCTGAGTGAAACACTGATTTGAACCTAGAGGTGTGCACAGAGTTGGTGCTGGTAACCACCAGTAATTTCACAGGGTCAGTTTTTGAAAGAGTGAGCAGGTACCCAAGAGGACACTCAGTAGGACCAAATCCCTCATCTAGGCTCAGGTTGTGTTGAGAGGACGGGCTTTGAAGACCAAAGAAACCTTTAGGTCTTTGAAGGCACAAGGGTCCTATTCCTATAAGGAGACATTTGCTCTGACCCACAGAGCAGGTCAGGGGCATCCATCAAGTTGGGGTCATGTGTGAGTAGGTCACAGGTGGGTGGCAAATTTCAGTTCCAGGACTTTTGCACTCATTATCTCTGGAAGATCCAGAGTGATGACATCTAACATGTAGATCACTGAACTGACCTCTTACCCACCCCATTATAGAGTGAGCAAGTCCTGGATCAAGTTCATCCCCTTCTTCTCTACCTCCAAAACGTAGTAAATGTGTAGGCCAGACCCTAAATATAGAAGACTCTTGCAGGAAAGCAAACGTCTCATAGTGAAAAAAGCAAGACCAGGTGGGATTTCATGACATAATCTAAAATGCCAGTATTAAGGCATCTCCAGTCATTAAAGTCGTTAAATGGATTAAAGAAGGGACTAACTCCTTTGCTGAACCAGCCTTTGCATCCATGGGCCCCAGCCGTGGGACAGTGGTCACTGCCTGGGAGTCCTGAACAACTGTCTCTAAGTGAAAAACCCATTAAATGCCTTTTTATCCAGTGGATTTGATGCTCAGTGCTCTCTGAGAACTACCGTAACAGAATTATCTCCTTTCTCATGCCCAGGGGAAGGGTTTCATGTTCCAAATGAAGAACTGGCTTGACTTTGTTGGAGAAGTGTTTATACCTAGTTTCTTTTCCCCTCTGGACAACATTCCAGTAGTACTGTATATGGAAGTATGTGGCTTTGTGGTTGTTAGAAAGAGGTGTAAAACTTGCCTCATTGTAATTCTGAGTTTAAATTTAAAAACTCCAAGAAACGCTTGAGAGGAATTCAGATGTAATTACTTTGAGATTTTTCAAGAGCTTCTAACCATGAAGTTAATTGTTAACCTTCATTCTTTCAGATTCTAAATCAATATACACTTTGGTATTCTGTCCGGCTGTTCTTGGATATCTCCTCTACAGTCCCCTTTACCGATCATAGTCCTGGTATCTTGAAGACACTGAGTGTGCTTTGCTTGTGTAATAGAAGATACAAAGAAGGTGCATTCTAAGAGTTTATCTGTCAAATCCTATTTTTCCGTAGACTTTCACCTATCATATCACAAATAATACTTGTTTGGTTGCCCAGTTTCTGGTAATCCAGAATCTGAGTAATCCAGAGACCTTTGACAGCTGTAGTAGAGAGAGTTAAGAACTCAGATATTTGACTTCTTAAAAGACTTTATTAAAATTTCCTATATCCTCATTCCTCACTCTCCTGCAAATCACAGTCTTAGAGAAAAGTCACACCCTGGCCACCAACATGGAAGAGAATGCTGTGGACTGTACCCTTGATCAGATGGGGTCTGGGAATGAGTGTATTTTTATAGCTAGGCTGTCACATTCTGACTGTATAAATCATTACAGCAAAATATTATATAAAATATTAAAATTTTGGGATTTGGATCCCTTTCTGTGATATGTGTTGTTTATCATAATAAGGATTTTAGCAATAATAATGTGACATTTTACATTTTTCTTCTTAATATATGATTATATAAAGCAACATATATTTAGTAGGCGTTGATACATGCCAGACAGCATTTCAGTTAAGAAATCTGAGAAATCTAGAACCAGAACAACAATTTCTTACAAAGAATATCAGGATGACAACTGATTCTATGTGTGTAAATTGGTTAATCTTCTCTATATTGAAAATTTTATCTACAGATAGTGGTAATAAAGTATAGTAAAGACCAAAAGAAAGAAAATTTTGGAAAAAAAAAATAAGTGTATGACATAATAGTAAGTATATTGAAGAAAATCAAGACATTCCCTCCCCCAAAAGAAATACATTACTATAAATAAATAAAAGTTGAGAATTATGATGCTTCTGTAGCATTTGCTCAAAAGGAATACCATAGCTTTAAAAAAAAGTTAAAGAACTAAAGTAGCTAAGGATTATTTATAGTATAGTGAAAAAATCTGATAATAAAAGATAGAAAGCTGGATCTCTTCACTGTATGTAAGTACTGCCAAAATTGAACGAAAAGTAATGCTTATAGAACAAATTGGACTTCATGGACTGATGTTCCATAATACTGAAATATTCATAGTAACAAGAAAAGATAGAAACCCCAAAAGTAAGATCAATGAAAATATATTTGAAAGATAGTATACAAAGTAGTCCTCTAAGATAAATTTCATCTCCTAAATATATACACAGAGTCATATTTGGAAAACAGTTCATCCCAGGGGGTGAATTTGGGATATTGTCCATTATTTTTTTCCTTACATAGCAAACTATAAATCCTTGACATAATAGCATAAGTAGGAAAGACCTTCTTGGAATGGCTAGGAAAATACAATTTTAAGTCATAATCTAGATATAGGTTGGGAATTAACAAGGAGAAAATGCAATTCAAATGGAAAGCATGTTTTTTGGCCTTTAAATAAATAATGTGAATCATTCATTTTAAATAACACTTGGAATAAAGAGTAGATTTTAACCCAGAAAGCTAGTATGTGCATCATCTTATAATAGAAATGCTAATTTATTGACATTATTTATAAGTGGAAACAATGGTGAATAGAGAAATAGATAATATAGAGATAAAAATCAATGGGTTGCTCATTCAAATAGGTGATTTATAAGTCTAAAATGAAAGTATTTTATAAATATAGAATAATGACAATACCCATACCCTCTTTAGATTGACAAATCTTGAAGTCTTCAAAATGCTCCATTTCAGTGATTTAAGTATAAGAGTTGTACCAGAAGTAATGGTAATTTGGAACCTAGTAGAGAAGTATTGCAAATCTGGCATTGGTGTTGATAAGATGGATAAGTTCACACATGACTCTTGCTAAGCAATGATTTTTTTTCAGAGGACATTAGCCATTTCATACATAATAAATACCTCCAAAACCAGAAAGATGTTGCATAAAAATGTAGGTTTGTAGTGTTTAGATTCATATGAAAAGTTTCCATTAAGAGTTTTTTCACTGTGCACAGATATGAATGGTGATAATTATTTTGCCTAATAGATATTAGTTTTCTATTTCTGCATAATAAATTACCCCGAAACTTAATGTCTTGGAATAAGGTTTATTTTTTCCAGTTTTCTGTAGGTCAGGAATCCAAGAGCAACTTAGATGAGGGCTTTGCTTCAGAGTCTGTTGCAAGTTGAATTGAGTACTGCCTTCAACCCCCAAATTCACATTTTGGAGTTCTAACTCCCTATACCTTGGAATGTAGCTGTACAGAGACAGGGTCCTTAAAGAGGCAATAAAATTAAAATGAAGCCCTTAGGGTGGGCCCTAATCCAATATGGCGGTGTTTTTATAAGAAGAGGAAACTTGATACATACACGTATGTTTTGGGTGCAGAGAAAAGACACGGCCATCTGCTAGAGAGGGAAGGAGGCCTCAGAAGAACCTAAACCTGCCCACACCTTGACCTTGGAGTTCCAGCCTCAGCAGTGTAAGGAAAAGGTTTCTGTTGATTGTTTCAGTCCCGCTGTCTGTGGTCCTTTGTTTTGGCTACCTTAGCAGATGAAGATTAACATGGGGTGTCTCTCAGGCCACAGTCCTCTCAGGGCTCGCTGTGGATCTGCTTCCAGGTGTGCTCATGTGGTGATTGACAGGATCCAGTTCTTTGCAGGTTGTTGAGGTTCAGGGTCTCAGCTCCTCAGATGCTGCTGTTCTTTGCCACTTGAGCCCCTCCACAGTGCAGCATGCGTGTGACATGGCCGATCACTTTACCAGAGCAAGCAAGAAAGCAAAGCAAGGGGAGGAAGAGAAGGAGTCAGGGAGTTGCATTCTTTCGTGTTATCCACCATCACCTATGCTGTGTTCTGTTTGTGAGAAGTGAGCCTGACTCCAGGGAGGATTAGTGTTGGTTGTTTATAAGTTACTCAATTGAGGTATTTTGTTATAGCAGCCTGAATGTACTAAGACAATATCCATTTTCTTTATGGTTATTCATGAATCATTTTTAAAATTGCTGTGATTGGAACATGTAATTTTTAAGTAGCATACTATATTATTTTTAAATTTTTTTATTATGAAAAACATCAAATGTACAGAACAAAATAAGAGAAATATATAATGCATACCCTTCATAGCCATGATTTAGTAATTGTTCCCTGTCTATCATATTTATGTCATCTTGGATTTTAGGGAGAGGCTATAAATACTAAAGTTATAGACACCATGGCCATAGCTTTTTGTAATTCCATATATTACAGTAGTCATCTTTTACAATATGTGTTTTGCCACATAACATTTAGATAGTGATACTTAATGCAATTAACTTGCATACCCATTCCATATTTAAATTTCCCTTGGTTGTCTCAAGCGTTCCTTTTTGTAACCAACTTTTTCACACCAGGATTCAGTCAAGAACCAGTTTCTCTTTCTCTCTCTCTTTTTTTGTATACAGAACTAGGAATTAAATCTAGGGGTTCCCTACCACTGACCAGCATTCCCAATTATATTAATCTAGTTATTTATTTAGCATCTCACTAAGTTGCTCAGGCTGTCCTCAAACTTGTGGTCCTCCTGTCTCATATCTCTTTTAATTTTCCCCTACCTGACCCTCGTTTCTTTTTTCTGTACTCAGTCTGCTAAAGAATATACCATCTTTTTTAAAATTTTTGTTTGTTTGCTTATTTTTGGTGCTGGGGATTGAACCCACATGCTAAACGTGTGCTCTGCTGCTGAGCTTCTCCCCAGCTAGGGACATATTTTAAATTGGCACATGTTTCTGCTCCAAACATTCCTTTAGCGCCGAAGTTATTTATGCACATCAGAATCTTGCACTGGAAGCCCAATGTATTATGTAAAAGACATAAAACAGATAGAGACTGCTGCTGATTCAGGTGCGCCTGGGTGACTTTTCCCCCAAACCTCCCCATCCCTCCTCCTAGCCACCTTCCACACTGAAACTCCTGTCTTTGGCACAATTTGAAGCAACTATTTTAAATCATACTTGGTTGAGACTGGAAGACAGGGTAGACACAGAAAGACAGGAGCAGACAGAGTAACTAAGAGAGAAATAAAGCAACTGGACAGGATTCAAATCTCAAAAGCTTTCATGGCTCCAGAGGATTGGCCAGGGCCCAGTAATTATGTATGTGCTCAATACATGGCCGAGGACAACATTGACCGAGGGGCCAATCATTGGCATTTCTGCCACAAGCCAAACTCTTCCTGACTGTTCCTACCAGAATGACAGCTCTGTGTGGGGATGGACAGTCTGATTTGTCCTCCCAGGTGCCCAGAACAATGCCTGGCACTTAGACATGTTGAACTAATATTGACTGAATGATTAAAATTGAATGAGTTACGAGCACCTGTTTTAGACCAGCTGTTTTGTGGTGTTCACATAACTAATGAGCAGATATTTATGTATTACGAGGTTCCTATGAGGGTGGGTATTATTGTCACCATATTATACAGAAAGAAGCTAAGCTACAGACTATTCTGAATT
Source organism: Aplodontia rufa (assembly GCA_004027875.1). NCBI lineage: Eukaryota > Metazoa > Chordata > Mammalia > Rodentia > Aplodontiidae > Aplodontia > Aplodontia rufa. The sequence goes on from PVKS010014679.1 coordinate 31,225, forward strand.
TGTCTAAAATTATACAAAACAAGATTTGGCAAACTTTAAAATTCATATTACTTGTACAGTGGAGTTGATGGCACTTGCAGTAACCAGAAGTCATGAGAGCCAGTTTTAATTACAGCTTTTCTCTGTAGTATTTACAGAATAGTTTTTTTTAAATGGAAATGATTATATGGAAATCATTTTGGTTTTCTGTTTTTCAATCCCTTTATGAAAAATGTAGGTAATTTAACATGTTTTCATGGATATTATAAAGGTAAACTTGATAAAATGGAAGCAAAATTACTTTAGAAAAATAAAAACTTCAAACTCCTCCCCAAGATATTTTCTATGAACTGTAAAGTTTAGCACATTGTTGGTACTTTCTAATTTTTATTGTGTTAAGAACTTTTGGATGATACAGTTTCCATGTGTCATTTTGTTCATGTGATATTTTGGTAGGGATGTATAACCAAAAACCAGTATACACTTTTCCAAGAGTTACTGTAAATAAATAATGTTTACAGTATATACCTGTATGAAATCATTCATATTAAGGCTCTATTAAACCTACTAGTAAACTAAAATACAAATAATATGGTTCCTAATTATTTTCTCATATAGTTTTCTTTTAATGTGCTTCACCTTAATAGAATTTGAAATTTTTTAAGTATAGTAATTTTATAGGAAACTTTGACAGTTTAAGTTGGCAATTCCAAATCAGCCCCCTCATTGTGTTCACTAAAGTGTTCTTCTAAAAATAAATGAGTGGGCTTGGCATTGTGTTTTAAACATCTCGCAAATTTTGGTTAATTACATAAATCTAAAAGCCATGGGCAAGGCAGCAATTCCATCCTCCTAGATGATGATCAGAGAAATTATAAGAGAGCCTGCTGAACGATGGGCATCGAGCTAATAACCTGAGTGCATTGTGTCCGAAAGGACAGTGCCTGGCACTGCATCAGATAGGAAGGCTTCCCAGGGCTTTAATGAGGGGCTTGTGAAAGCTTGCAAAAGACGGTACAAAGTTAGAAACAGTCATAATAGCCTGATCAGAATTCAAAAATGTTAGAAGGAGAAAAAAAAGAAAGGTTGGTGCCCGGCTGATGGAAAGCTGTGTTGGCAGCCTTGTGGGCAAACCCCTTCCTTGCCCCTGATCTCTAGTTTTCGTTTAAATAACACGAGAATGCTACATTACGTGGGGCTTTCACTTAAAATAGTTGAAATTAGTATTCTGCCACTAGCGAACAGGAAATACAGATGCAGAATAAGAATGTGGTGCAGCCGGAACGTCTGGAGCACTTGGCTCTCCAGCAACTCTCCATTCAGACCAAAGTCTCGTCTTCTTTCGTGCATGATTGTGAAGTCATAATGGGCACAGCCATGCTCTGAGATTTCTGTTATTGAGTTTAATTGGTATATTTATGTTGATGTCTATGAAGTAGTTTGAATTAATTACAATGCTCCTTTGATTGGATTCAGATTTTTTAACCCTGTATTCCATCTCAGATCTAAAACTGACACTTGACTGTTTGGAAAGAGTCTCTATACTTGACAGTCACATGACTTCCTTACCCTTGTAGATCTGATCTGTGGTCATCTCCTGGATTTATTCAGAAAGACGTACATGTTTCCTTGACTGGATTCCATTAGAAAAGCTAAGAATGACTGTTCTGGCCATTTTACTTAATGAAATTACAGATTCAACTGAATTTAATTTTTTTTTTCTGGGACCATATGGTCATTGTGAAGATCCATGCAGTTAATTGTAGAAGTGAATCACAAATAATTTTTATCACTGTAGAAACTAAACAGCTGATTGATATATCAGATTATTTTTCCTTAGGTCTGTACAACCTGGATTTTTACTGACCTGTATACTCATGAGCAGCTAAATAAAAGTATTACAGAAGACAGCAGATAAGGACTTAAAAGCCAATAACACAGGCAGGGCTTTTACAGCATTCCATTGCTGTGGTCTAATACTGTTATTAACCACCTTTATAATCTTATAGTACTTTAGCAGTTTAGTATGCACCTAGGAAACTATTCCTTTTCCTTGTAGTCTCATATGAGAACTTAAGCTACCGGATAAATTTAAATAACAGAATTATTTGTGCCACGCACCCAGGCTTATCCCGCAGTGGCACTCAGATTAACATTTTCCAGTTATTTCTGTTTTAACACATTCCTTCCTGACTCCTGGTCATACATTGATTTAAAAAAACAAGTGAAGCACTAAATTTTATTATATTGTCTTTTTAAAACCCATATTGTAAAATTATCCTTTGAATAAAGCTAATGTATTTTTCTTCTAGCTATAAAAGATAAATGTATTCTGTAAAATACTGCATGTATTGAATAGAGTGTCCGCAAATTATACAAGAAAGCATCAAATGTTTGACATAACATACGTTTGAGTGTGACTGAGTTATTTTGTCACATTGTCAAATAAAGAGGCACTGAAGCAACCGCAGCGTGTGCCAAAAGAGGGAGCTTTTTAATTTGAGAAGATGCAGCATACTCTCTGGCCCTCCCTATAAACCAGATGTGTTGATGCCACCCAAACTATCCCAACGTATTTAGAATCATGCCCTGAGTAGTATAAATACTCGTTGAATGTTTGTGTTTGCTGGACTGAATTGAAATATCTAATGAAGGTGATAAACAAAAAGTCAGAGAATGTTGGCATTGAGCCAGATCTCATAAGGCAAAAAGAAGTAGTTGAACTCTGGGTGAACATTAGACCTTAAATTGAGAAAGCATAAAGTTCTTAAAACTTTAAAATACCCAATGAAATTTTATGTTTGGCAATTGAATTTTCTTAATTTGTGGAGAAAATATAAATAAAAATGTATGTGTATAAAAATATAAATAAAAATATATATTAATGACTAAAAGTATGCAACCATAATAAAGTGTTCGTTTTGTTATTAATGCAAGACACACTGTTATAATAGTAACATAGAGGGGCTGGAGCGGTGGCTGAGCAGTTACAGTGCTTGCATGGCATGCTCGAGGACACGGGTTCAAACTCCAGCACCAGTTTCCCTTTCTGTTCATTGGTTTCCCCAACCAACCGTCACCCCTTCTCTCAAACAAATTTTAGCAATCGTCATTTGGCATTAAAGGGGAATTAACACACATATTAATCTGCTTCTCTAATCTTTGTATGAGTTTAACAGAGAAATTACAGTGTGTGTAGCGGGTATCCTATCACTGATATGCTAAGGCACCATGAAAATCCTGTTCCGTTCTTGTTATTTCCATGAACTCTGGATTTTTCTTTGCCATAACTGACGATCTTTTTGGTTGTTGATCGTAGCTTTCTTTCATGGTTAACTCCTTTAGGTGAGCAGGTAACTGTATTGATACACTAAAAAACTGCCGAGCAAGTTGTTTTTATTTCTCCAGGGAAATTGGATTATATTAACTTTGATGGTAGTTAGCAAAAAGAGCATATCAGAAAAAAAAAAGTGAGAATATGTTTTGCTTTAAAATCTCTTTGAAGAGTTGTTGAAAACTAGATTTATTCTCCCATATGAGCTCAATGGAATTCTATTAAAGACTAAGTTTATCTACTGTTATGAAGTTTACATTTTCCTGGGGTAAACATTATTTTAGGGCAAAAGGAAGATATTTGTGTCAAATTGAATCCAGCCAAAATTACCACTCCACAAAGAGTGGTAAGGGTTGTATGCAATGCTTAGTTTGATCTCGTTAACTTCTTCATCATCCTGTATCAGGAATATTAGGTGTATTTCATGTTTCTGTACAAATTTGTCAACATATGCATTGCTTTTTTGTAAAGAATCTGTGCTCTTCTGGTTGATCCTGTGAACTGGAAGAACCAGGGTTTGGCTCTGCTCATATGGTATTTTTCAATTGTTAGTCATTAATTTTTTACAGTGTCTTTGCTCTTTCTATAAGCCTGGCAGAAAAGAACACAATTCTTAGTTACAGCTCTTCCAGCAGCAGGAAAGAAAGAAATTAAAGATTGTGCTCATTTCATATCCTCCTATCCCCAAGTTTTGGTCTAGTTGAATCACTTCTTATTTTGCCTTAGAATAACAGTTTCTGAAAATTTCCCACCAACATGTTATTTTACAAGCCAAGGAACCCATCTTAATGTTTTAAATTTTCTTTGAACAATATTTGAGTTCAAAATTCAAGGTTGGTTTCAGTACCAGAGCATTTAAAAAATTAAAAAGGGAATGAACTATTTTAAAAAGTATGCATTTTGTCTTGATACCAGGAAATATAGTAGTCTGCATAAGTTACATATGTGGCTAGGTGTGTGTTTTAAATGAAAAGATTCAGTGCATTTCTCACAAAAGTTTATCAGGGGAACATTTCCAAACAAAGCCAGAAGAAAAACTTTGGTAAGGGGTTTGGGGTGTAGTAGGTTAAAAAAAAAACAGGCATTATATAAACCTTTTAAACATATGGTGTTAGGGCTGGAGCGGTGGCTCAGTGGTTACAGTGCTTGCCTGGCTTGCTCAAGGACGTGGGTTCAAACCCCAGCACCACGTACACAGTGTAATGTTGGAGCAACGAAAGCCACATGAAAAACTAAATAAAAATTCATTATCTGTCTCTGTCTCTCTCTCTCTCTTTCTCTCACTATCCCTCTCTCTTTAAAAAAAAATCTTAAAAACAAAAAATATATAGTGTTCTGTTTATAATCATGCATTCATATTTAATTTTCCCAAGTTATCATTTATAATCAGACTAGGATCCTCTGAAAGTTTTACGCATCATTTAGCAAAGCTGAATGGAAGAGGTTGTATTCAAAACTCATTTCTGTAAGTTATTTGAAATGATCCCTTAAAATATTTCCTTAGTGGCATAATGTTATTAATAGCATAGAGCTGCATCTTGTGATGCTAGGAATATATTCTCATTTCTTCTTGGAGAATGCACATCGGCTCATATCTGAAGTTGTAGGCATTTCTTTCACCAGGTTCTCTTGCCTGGAAAGAAGTATGTCCTCCCTTGCCAGATCTTAGCCTTTGGGGTTTGCTGTTGACCAGTGCTGATAACCAGTATAGCCTGAGGTTAGATGTTTGGTGTGAATGCTGGGGTGGTCGAGGGGAATGGGAGCAGCCGTCCTGATGTATGGATTATTTTAAATTTGGGCACAATCTGTAAAAATTTATTTCCTGTTTATTCATTTGAACTTTATAGTACAAATAAAAAGCACATATAATTTTGATGTAGACTACTTTGTTGGAGATTTCGAATAGTTTAATATACCATTTAAAATTACATAGTACTTAATATGCCTAGGAGATGACTCATGGCCATAAGCACTTGAGGGTGGATTATGTTTTATACAGCTATAATTCATATTGTTTTAAGTCTTTAATAAAATGTCCTCTCTGGGTCTTTGTCATATTACAGTTACAAAGTAGCACTTAAACTTTTTTAAAACTGAAATTTAAGTTTTTAAGTAGGGTTTTAGACTAACATTCACAAAAAGAATGAGTTGATACCTAACTTTAGGTTGCTGTTTTGTATCTAGTCCCCCTAAAATATTCGATTTCTAAAGATTACTCTAGAAGAGGATTACTTATGAATATTGTGGTTCCTTGTGTTAGTTTTGTTGGTTGACAGTTTGCCACTAAAGATGCTATTAAATCACTAAAGACATAGTAAATTATCTTCAGTCTTAGTTATGCCCCTAATAATATGCAAATGTAATCAGATATTTTAAATAGAGTAAAAGCTAGTTCTCAGTATTTGTGAAATTGTCTCTTAAAGAAATTTATCACAGTGTTGTGATTAATTTATCAAGGTTATAAATTAACAGTGAATGATTTCATAGTAGAAGAGAAAAATAATAGGGCTCATGCATGAGGATGTGGGTTCAAACCCCAGCACCAAGTACACAATAAAGTGTTGAAGCAAGGAAAGCCACATGAGAAACTAAATAAAATTGATATTCTCTCTTTCTTCCCCCCCAAAAAAAATCAAGAAAGAAAAGAAAAATTGTCTTCCCTATACCTCTGTGAAGGGTTAATAACCCCACTTTTCTCTTGAACAAATAGGAAATTATGATATGCTTCTGAATGATTGCCATTTGTTCCTTGAGAACAGTCCTCCACTAAATGTGGGAAGGGGAGGTTTTCCATCCATCCTCATCCAGTTCCACCCACTGAACGAACACCTCTTTATCTAGCTTTTGGGCAAAGGTTGCTGGGACTGTACCCTATCATTAGAAGGGGAAATCCCTGTCTCTATATCACTGTAATATCATCATTTAATTCTTATATTATTTTTTCACTTTGTTACTCTTTGAGAAATAAGAGTAGATTTTCCTATATTTGGCCTTTCATTAGTATTTTCTGGGTCAACTTTAAGATGCATAAAATGCAAATCCTAAAACCAACATGTTTGAATTGTGGGTATTTAAACAACACTAACAACTTTTTTTGAAAACACAGGTAAGTATATCCTAATTCATCAGAAACTGCAGTTACTAATTTCATAACAGAATTTTAATATTCAATATTTAATTTCAATATTTAATAAATTATCAACAAAATACTACCATACTTCGCTGGTTGGCCCCCACCCCCATGCACACATGCTTCCCCTCCCCCATTCCAGGAAGTGTCTGGGATTCTGTGATCTAACATATTAAGACTGTCATGAATACTCTTGAGTCTTCTAAGATTCTAAGTGAAGGGAAAAAAAAAAACGTGTATTGGCTTCACTGCACTCTGTTTTAGAATTATTTTAATACTAGTTTTAAGTAAATGGGACTTACAAATAATACTCAATTACTATGAAATTCCTTGCACCAAATCATCCCATGTTTATTTCAGTGGCTTGTCTTTGTTAATCATGCATAACATGTTAATTTTAATAAGCCTTTATTAAAGTGTTTCCCCCTATTTCAGGGATTGTAAACCAAATTAGGAGTTTATTCAGAATATCTTGTTTTTTGTTGACTCTTGAAAACTCCAGAATTATTTCTCTTGATTGTTGTATGGATAACACGTGTTGATTATATTTTATATTTTCATATGGTTTGTAATATAACGCTACCATTATCTACTTTGTCTCGAACTGAATTCTTAATCTTTGCTTCTGTAATTTATATTTCGGAAATAAAAGCAAATAAAACTTTTTAGCTTCATCTAGATATTATCATTTTCTTAAACTGTAAGAGTATAGTGGTGAGTAATTTTCTATCTTAAATACTTTTACCTGCCTTTAATTTCTTCAATATTTATTGGAAAAAATTCTTTAGCTTATATGTGTACTTCAAGGTTATTAGCCCTTTGCCACCCTATCATAAGCAATTTCTGATGATTTTCCATTTAGTGTAGCTATAAGTATTTCATTTAATACTTTTCTCTGCCTGGAAGATATATAGTGCACTTAGATATATACTTCAGAATTATTTGCCCTTCTCAAATCTGTCTGTGCTATAATTTTCCTGTTTCTTGCTTGGAAATACCCTCCGTTTTGAAGTACATTTCTCGCTAAACCTGTATATATCCACCTTTCTAGGATCCCAGTGAATTATTTGCCATTTGTGTCTTTGAGCACCATCCGTTCTAACAGCAGCATCCGTAAAACACTTAGCCATATTCGGAAAGTTTATGTTACTTCCGGCTACCTGTTTTTCTGTTAGATTTATTTTTCTTCCTGTTCCTTCTCACCTGTACGAACTATCTTCTTTTCCTCCCATCTGCATTTCTATTTCTGTTGAGTAACTGTTTCTTTTGTAGTGTGTGACCTGGCCTGAGCTCCAGGACTCCCAGTGTGAAACCAACTTAAGTGAGCCTCGAGGTTTATCTGCCTTTTGACACTGTTACCTATACCTGCCCCCCAAGCATCGCCGTAGCCTGCGCCATATGCCTCATCTCAGCTCTGCAGCTTGCTTGACCCTGAGCACTCTGCTGGGATTTGTTGCCCAGAAGCCTTTCTGGCTGGAAACCTTTCCCTGGCCATGACCTTGGGGATCTCCATGCTCGCTGGCTCTAGCTGGTGACCTTACCTTCACTGGTTGAGCTGTCTCCACTTACCATTCTCTGTCTACATCCAGCCCACCTTGGTGTCCCAGCCCTGTGCTCCTCCCTAAGTGTCTGTGTTGACTCTTGTAAGTGTGCCTGTCCCATTGCCAGCACCCTGGGGGCTGACTCCCTCTCCTTCTGTGGCCCTTTGAAAACTATATTATCAGTTTGAGTAAACTTTACTAAATTTAGGGGTGCGGGAGGCCAAGATACCATCCTGATTTCTGAAAGTTATTTCAAGGTATTTAAAAAGTAAGTTGGTGACCATATTCTTTAAAGTATAGCACATTTTCCGTAGGTATATATCTGTGCCTGTACTTGTTTATATTCTTTGTATTTGAAAACATTTTGTATTAATCTTCCTCCACTAAAGAGAAATAGATACATAGTTTCAAACACTAGAAATAGAATATTGCTATAGGTTTCAGAATTGTCATTGCAAACAGGTATTGATGGCACAATTTTAACAAAGGTGATAGGCAGTGTCCTTGAAATCAAGCCAGAATATTTAGCAATGCTAATTTTATGGCATTGAAATTAAAATGGGAGGTTTCATAAATCTAATTGAGGTTTGCTTCCATTTAATGAACCAGAAGGAGGAAGGCCAGGTTCCTTTATACCTTTGGTAATGGGTTGTCTTTGTGGTGTCAGATGGCTGTCCTGCTTCTCTCTGGGCAGCAGGACATTTTGAAGCAAAAGAAGAGCTCTTCATGGCTTCTTCCATTGTTGAGGTTAAAATCAAAGAAATAGCCTTCCTTAATGTCTTTACTATCTTTCACCACTGTTCATGGGTACGCTGAAATCTTTTCCTTTTTTCATAAACCCCAGTGGAACTGCTTACTCCTGACCACTAAACAATGCCACGTTGGCTTTGATTTCAATGCCATTTGCCTTGTTTTAAAAAATCTTTTTCATCTTTTCTCAGATCGGTTCCAAACACAAAAGCCTAACTTTAATTTTAAAAACTTTTGAGAAAAACCATTTGTAATTGCTTTAAAGAGTGTTAGGGAAAAGATAAAAGTTATTTTGGTGTAAGTGAACAATTGTCTTTTTTAAATGTGAATTTTGATAACCTTGGAAAATAATTAAGTTGAGCGTTAAAAATGTCAGCAGTCAAAATATGAATGCCTTTTTCCTTGAAGAACTACTGAGTCTCACTAAAATCAAGCAAAGACTCGATATTTAATTAATTAATTTCAAGGGTATTACACACACACACAAACACCCCTAAGCAGTAAAGGTATATAGGTATTTAAATCCTGACTCAATAGCCATGGGAGCATGTTCTTTATTCTCCATGATTCTCTCATCTCATTTAAAAGAGATAAAAATTGCATTAAATTGTGAACTTCCAGAGCTGAATTTAGAACTTTTATTTTGATTTTTTCTTGCTTTGAGGAAAGGCTATTTTAAGCAGGCTTGATAAATTTTTGTAAGACTGAGGAAAGTAATAAAATTGTTGCAGAAGTTTACACACACACACACACACACACACACACACACACACACAGCATCCTTAATTCAAAAATCCTTAATCAGAAACACTCCAAACTCTGAAACAGTAAGTGTTACCATGGTGAACTAGGTGTAACATTCCATGCACAAAATTATTTAAATTAGTCATATAAAATTTCCATCAAGCTGTGTATGTAGATATAGATGAAACATAAATGAATTTCATGTTTAAACTTGGGTTCTATCCCCATCGTATCTTATTATATATATGCAGATATTCCTAAATCTGAAACAAACCCTAAATTTAAAACTCTGCTGGTCCCAATCATTTCAGATAGGTGATACACAATATGTATTAATTTCTTTATTTCCAGGGGAGAGTTGTCTACCTTCCTTCCTTCCCCACTGTTCTCTGGCACTACAAATGCATTTCAGATGTAGGGATTTTAGTGTTTTCCTTGCTGGTGTGTATCTCAGACCTACAACAGAGCCTGGTACATGCTCAGTGCTCAGAAATTATTTTCAATAAATGAAAAGAGGGTGCAGACAATTGTTTTGGCACCTGCTTATTGCTCATGACACACAATTACAGGCTTAGAAGGAAGTTTGGAGGTAATTATTCATATTTCTCAATCCAGGAGAGCAACTGAGTTAAGGTGAGAGGCTTCAGCAAACTCAGCGGAAAAGATGTACACCATGATTAATTCTCCCTTCCTATATGCCAACTACTGGAACAAATCTAAATGGTCCTTTAAATTTGAATTAATTAAGTATGCTTAATATTTGCTCTAATAATGCAAAATATACTCAGACCTCTGATAATGGTGGCTTTTTTTTCCATCAAAGCTAAAGGGTATCTGAGAGGAGGGTGGTGCTTGGAGGCAGAGTATTTGGAAGATTTTTTTTTTTATTCTCAAAAGTGGAGTAGACAGAGTATCAGATGCCTAGGAAAGGTAGTAGCTAGGGAAATAAATAGCATATTTTATGCACCAATATGCTGGCCCCTGGCTCTGTGGCTATGTATTGGGTTGCATGTGTGCAGAAAACCCTAGCAGGCAAAGAATAGCCCTTCTAAAACCTTAGGCTTCAAATGTTTTTGAAAGAACAAAAATCAAAGAAATAGCCCCAAACTTCAAACGCTAAGAAAAACAAAGACCCAAGGAACGTACTTGGAATTCCTTTATTGTTCTGTTCATGCCAAGTCAGGAAATGAGCATACAGTTTGGTTTATGAAAATCATTTTCTTAAACTAATTTTCACTTAACAGTGAGATTAATCAGAAAAATAATGACACATGTAAAAATAATAACACCATACAAATTTTATAAATAAGAAGCAAAGTTGATGGAGAATGTGATTGAGAAAGGAGGTCGACTTTCTGAGAGTGAGAGAAGCAATATCTGTCACCACCAGAATGCTTCATTGCGGGACCCTGGAAGCTGTGTGACAACCATACCTACTGGCTCACAACAGTAAATAGTCCTTTTATTGAATTGGAAATGCTGTCCTGGCAGACCCTGGTTTTAAAAACCAGAGATCAGAAACGTGTTCAATGGAGCCGTAGGAAATTTCTGATATTGCAAGTTGAACACAATAGGAAACATCTATTTCATGTGGTGTAGTCCTACACATTGTCCTTGAGGGGAACAGTTTTCAAGGACCGTTTGTAGGAAGCTTTAAGGTAAGCACAGGAAACTTGTTGGCATAGTAGAGCATCGATTCACCAGTCCTAAAGGTGGTGGGGGCAGGCTTGGAAAGGTGCCTCTGAATTTCTTTATAGACTCAGTCATCTAAGTCCACTGACCAGTGCCCTATAGTCACTCCAACTTAAAGCTCTGCCATTTTCTTCTGATGAGAATTCTTAAAGAAAAATCCCTGAAAGCCACAGATCACAACACTGCAAAAGATGCTCCCAGGTTTGATGTGTATATATTTCATCTTTGTGTGTGTGCGTGTGTCGCGCGCAGAGATTCCCAAGGAGCCAGTCTGTCCCCTGAGTGGCATTGTGTAGCCCTCACAAAGCTGTTCTTTTGGGGACACCTGCCAGAAGGAACCGGGGACAGGTCATCTTGCCTTTAAGCAGATAGATCAGGGGCAGCAGTGGTCTTTTTAATTTTTGTATTTATTTATTTATTTATATATTTGCATGTGGTTTTACTGTAGGCTTACATTAAAAAGAAAAAGAACCCTTGGTGACTGGAAAAATTCATTATAGTGACTTTTTTTTTTTTTTTTTACCTGTTACAAGCTGATCAGTGAAAGGGAAAGATTTTTTAAAATAGATTCCATATACTTTTCCTGAAAGACCACTTCAGAGCATTAAATGGATCCGAAAGCAGTTATGTTATTTCTCTATTATAGAATTAGCTCTAAGAAAATAAGTTTTCTTAGCCTAAGAAACTGTTTTTCAATTTTCTTCTTAAGTGATACCTCATTGATTATTCAGAAACTACAGTCATAAGTAATGATTATGTGAATACAGGCATTCTGTAGAATTTTCAATGTCATATTCGTATTATATTTTTAATATTTTAAAGGGTTTCAGTTCTCAGATATTGAATACATTTAAGTACATATAGAACATAGTGTCTTGGCAGTAGAAGTATTAGAACATGTCATTAATTACCTCATAGATGTTGGAATGATCTTGTCTAAACCCTATTACACCTAAATTCCTAAAATAAATAAAGGGTAAATTGCTTTATCCTCTCTGATAAAACCTTAGTGTAAGGAAGTAGAGTAGAGGGTGAAAGTGCACAGAAAAGTTCTGGGGATGTGGCTCACTGGTAGAGTGCTTGCCTCCCATGCATGAAGCCCTGGGTTTGAACCCCAGCACCACCGAAAAATGTCCCTGAGATCTCGTGTCAAGTCAAGCTCAGTGGCATTATCAGCAGAGCTGAGTTGGCAAACTGCAGGGCAACACCATTGGCAATAGACATGATTATTTCTAGAATGTAGGAAGAGCTACTCAGGGAAAAAGCTGTTTGAAATTCTGATTCATTCATTAAACTTATAGGAAGAAGCCTTATGCTGTTGCTCAAAATGGCTATGATGCAGTATGTTTTATATTAACGTTTTACAATGTGGTAAATGAAAAACATGGAAGTCAATGATTTCTTAATAACTCAGGTTCAAGATCCATAGGGAGGTCCAAAACCCATCACCTCTCAGTCTGCCATCTGTATCATTGTCTAAGTCTGCATCTTAGCATAAGGATAGTTCATGGTCTGGGAAAAGAGTGAAACTATATTTTACATACACACACTAATGTTTTCAAAAGCAAAGTTGTTAAAAAACACTCAAGGATTCAGTAGTAATCTATTTAAAGCCTAGTTTATAAAGTACTGTACCTTAGATGAAATGATAATTTCATGATTCCTTAAAGGAGATTCTGGAAAACAGAGCGTGTATGTTTGAATGTGTGTGTATGTGTGTATATATATATATATGAATATATTATATATTACATATACAGGTATGTATGTGTCTGCAGTCACGCATGGCAGCACTCTTGGAGTCACGTAAAATGTGGCAGCTTTTTAGTACATACATTTGGTGGTTGAATTAGCAACCAACGATTGGCACGTGCATGCTCAGTATATGCTTCTGGAAAAAATTCAGTGTTAGATCTTTTTAGAAACTCTGTGTATGCTCATTGTAGAATTATTCCAAGTATGGTTTTATGTCAAAGATAATACTCTTGAATATGGAAACTCCTTCATAAAAAGATGTGGAATGCTTTTCACATCAATATAACTTAATGTATGCATTTTATATCTATACATGTCTGCATCAAAAACTGCCATCACTGAAGATCAAGAATACAAACAACAATAAATGCTGGCAAAGTTGTGGAGAGAAAGGAATACTTGTACATTGTTAGTGGGACTACACACTACTGCAACCACACTGGAAAGCAGTGTGTGAGGATTCCTCAAAAAAACTAGGGATGGAACCGCCACCATACGAGCCAGCTATCCCACTCCTGAGTTTTTCCCCCAAAATGTAAACTTGGCATGCTAAAGTAAAACAGTATACCCATGTTTATAGCAGCACAATTCACAATGGCTAGAATACGGAATCAACCCAGATGCCCGTCATTAGATGAATGGATTAAGAAATTGTCACAGACACACACGGTGTTCTACTTAGCTATTAAAAAGAATGAAATTGGGCTGGAGTGGTGGCTCAGTGGTTTTGGCGCTTGCCTGGCAAGCACAAGGACCCGGGTTCAAACCCCAGCACCACGTACACAACTAAGTGTTGGAGCAACTAAGGCCATGTGAAAAACTAAATAGAGTTGTTTCTCTCTTTCTCTGTCTCTCTCACTGTCCCTCTCTCTTAAAAAAAAGAATGAAATTGTGGCATTTGCTGGTAAATGGATGGAAATGGAGCACATCATGCTAAGTGAAATTACCCAAACTCAGAAACTCAAAGATCAAATGATCTTTGATTTAACTCAGGATTTCGCTGAGTTATCCAGGCTGACCTGAAACTTGGAATCCTCCTGCCTCAGCCTCCTTTGTAGCTAGGGTTGCAGATGTGCACCACTGCACTAGGCTTACAGTTATCTTGCCTTCTCACATTGATTTTTGTTCCTCATATTTTCTTCCCTTCCTAGACATAAATGTTGGTTTTCTATAGGTTTCTAACCATAAACTTCTTCCTTTCTTATTTTAGCTTTTCCAGGAGTAGGCTCATCCGTTGCTCCCTAAAGAAATCCTGCAGCTCTTGATCTCCCAGGATAACCTCTTACATTCCATTCCAGCCATTCTCTTGCTGAGTATGTTTTTGGTGCTTGCCCGATCCAGTGGTCCTGAGATTTATTTTTAATTCATCAGGGCTTTTTGTTTTCATTGGCTATATTCTACAAATCAAAAATCATAGTCAGTTCCATTGTGTAAGATTTTGTACCTATTTCTCCTCTTTTTCTATTCTGCATTCTCAGTTGCTTGCCAGATGCCTCTCAGAATTCTGACTGCTTAGTCTAGTGTTGGAGACCCTCCGAGGTTGGGATCATTTTCCATGCTTCTCTCTGGGGTGAAGTTCAGAGTCTGGACCCCAGCATGTTTTGCCATTGTCTAGATTTTTCTTCATTGTTCCCGGCACAGCTCCTTTTTACTTTGCTCCCCTCTCCAAAATCATTTTTAAAGTAATGAAGTTGATTAATGAGTCATCACAATGCCTTAATTTTTATTTTCCAAGGTGTTTATGTTCTTGAATTTTCCCAGGGCCAGGTGACTATAGCTGTGACTTGATTTGCGCAGTTCAGGTCACAAGCCGCACATTCATTCATTAATTCCTGTGTTCGGTGCATTATGAACTGTGACTTAAATGAACCTTATTTAGCAATAAATTATTCTCCAAAACATTAATGACTCATTTATCACCAAAGAACATCACAAAAAAAAATGCACCACAAAATCACTTCCAAATATCCCCCTTCAATAATAGGAAAATTAGAATGAGCTACTTCAGGTTAAATATTGTGACTCAAAATTTAAGCTTTTCAAAACAAAAGGAAACAGCAAAGAGGTTTTCTTCTTCTTGCCTTCTGTTCCTTTTTTTTTTCCAGCGTGTTTTACATATGGGCAAAAATAAGGATTTCAGTACCAGTTTTTATGTAAAAAAGTATACATTGGAAATTCAATGATTATTTTTTCTAATGATCTAATAATGTAGCTATTCTCAGTCTATACACTGCAGATCCCAGAGGGGGTTAGGTTCTTAAAAGAAATACTCAAATCCATGTGTACCTGAAACTACCTGAACAGAGAATAAACAATGAAATGTTGTAGTAGTACTCTTTAAAAATACATTTTAAGAAACCTTTTCTGCTACTTCTTCCCAGTGTTGTACAAGCTTATACAAAGTAAAAGCAGTACTGAAAAAATACAGAAACATTAAATTATCTGTGAGTATACTACTATAGGAGAAACCACTAAGAGTTATAAATTCAACAGTAATGCTGATTAATATCTACAGGTAAAATAACACTAAGTACACGTCATGCATTGTTCTAAGTATTCTTAAATACATTGAGAAATCTGATCAACATCAACTATAATGTAAGATGAGGAAACTGCGGGATAAGGGTTAAGTGAACCTGATATAAATTGGTGTCCTTTTCGCTGTGATAGTCTATCACTTAATATGATTGCCACTATATTATTTACAAATAGGAGTATACCTTCCTGTATATACTGCTCACCAACTACCAGGTGTAAAACAAACCCCAGTTCCCAATCTGGTCTTCCTGTAGTCTCACCTATCAGTGGTAACACCATCCCGTTTTATCCTCCAATTCCTGCTACTATTATACCTACTTTTAAAAAATTCCTTTTTCTGAAACAGCCGCTTGTCACTATCTTTACTGATCTAAGCCACATCCTCTTCTGCTTGGGTAACTGCAGAGGTCTCTCCACTCCCAAAGCCAGTCATTCCTAAATTCCATTCTCCTTGCAGCAGCCACAGGAAGATTTTTGAATGTTAATTCGCTTATGTTGCCCTTCCCTTAAAACGCTCCAATTAATAAATGAGACAAAGAGCTGAATAGAAGCTTCTCAACAAAGGACAGTGAGCAAGCCAATGAATACGTGAGAAAGTGCTCTAAATCACTAATCATCAGAGAAATGCAAATCAAAACTACATTAATATTTCACCTCACTCCAGTCAGATTAGCAAAAATAAAGAATATAAACAATAACAGGTGCTGGAGAGGTTGTGGGGATATAGGAACACTAGTACAGTGTTGGTGGAACTGCAGACTGGTACACCCACTTTAGAAATCAGTGTGGAGAATCCTCAAAAAGTTAGGGATGGACCCACATATGATCCAGGAGTCTCTCTCCTGGTATTTTCCCAGAGGAGTTTGAATCAGCACAGTACAGTGACACAGAAAATTCTATGTTCACAGCAGCTCAGTTTACAATAGCTAAATTATGGAACCAACCCAGATGCCCTCAGTGGATGACTAGATTCAAAAATTGTGATATACATACATATATATTACATATATGCATGGATATATGTATATCATATATATCTCATATGTGCATGTATGTAACATATATGTGTATATCACAGGTGCATACATGTATGTCACATGTGCACA
>PVKS010014680.1:0-47822 GCA_004027875.1 Aplodontia rufa
GAAGAAAGGGCAAGTATTAGGTGATCTGCAATGAAGACCTGAGAACGTGAACACCTAGCTGGATCTGGAGCCCCACCAACAGAGGTAAAATATCCAGTTGAAGAGCCACACCGGAATAATAATAATGAGGTACACAGGGGGCATATGAGAGACCTCAAAGACTTAATAATAAAAGAAATAAAAGAGGCAGTCCCTTGGTTCCAAAATTTAGTCAAAGCTTTTAAGGTATGCCAAGGGAGAGAAAAAGGGCTAACAGAATTTTTGAGTATGTTAGAGGAACAAATGAAGAAGTATTCTGGGTTAAATACTAATGATGCCTTAGGGCAAGAAATGTCAAAAGTACACTTTGTAACTAACAGCTGGCCTAATATAATTAGAAAACTATAAAAGTTAAGAGACTCTTAGGACTGTTGGGATACTATAGATTGTGGATAGACTCTTATCCCTTTAAAACTAGAAAACTATATCTTAAGTTTTTTGAAGGAGACCCTGACCCAAACCTTTGGAAACCTGAGGAAGTTCAATCACTAGAAACTCTTAAATAAACCCTTATCAGGGCTCCTATGTTAGCTTTACCCTCACATGAAAATTCAATCTATTTGTTAATGTAGATAAGGGAACAACAGCTCTGGGAGTTTTAACTCGGGACCATGGGAGGCAAAAACAACCCACAGCCTATTTATCTAAACTCCTAGACCCAGTCTCCAGGGGATGACCTGAAAATATCCAATCAGTGGCTGTCACTACCCTTTTGGTAGAAGAAAATAAAGTTAACCCTTTGGAGGGGCCTTAACAGTGAGCACACCCCATCAGGTCAGAACCATTCTCCACCAAAAGGTGATGTGATGGCTGACTCCAGAATTCTGTAGTATGAGGCCATTCTCCTGGAAAGGGATGATTTAACACTCACTACTGAAAACTGTTTAAATCTGGCTGAATCTTTCATTGGGGCAAAACCCCTCTGATTCTACTGAACTTTATTGCATGGATCTAATAGAATACCAGACCTTAGAGAAATCCCCTTCTCAACAGGCCTTAAGATCTTTATAAATGGATCTTCACAAGTTATTCAAGGGAAAAGGCATAACAATAAAAAATAATAAAATCAGGAAGGCACCCAATGGGTGGGTGGTCTGCTCAGGCTTGCGAACTATTTGCTCTAAACCAAGCCCAAAAATTTCTAAAGGGAAAAGAGGGAACAATTTACAGACTCCAGATATGCCTTTGGAGTTGTCCACACTTTTGGAAAAAATCTGAACTGAATGTGGTCTAATTAATAATAGAGAAAGGGATTTAATACACAAAACAAATTAATTATTCAAATTCTAGAAAGTTTATTGTTGAAGAAACAGCTGTCATATATGTGCCAGGGCACCAACGGGGCCAAAACATAGAGGCCCAAGGCAATAGGCCAGCAGATCAAGCTGCTAAAGAGACTGCCCTACAGTCAGTCTCTATTTTCTATTTTACTCCTGTTTTATCCCCTCCCTTGGTTGCTCCAACATTCAGCCCACAGGAAGAAAAACAATAAAATTGGGAGCTTCCAAGACTCCTGAGAAAAAAAGGCTTCTACTTAATGGTAGGGAAATGATGCCCCATTTACATAAGGGAAGCCATTGAGGCCCACAGGCCATATGAGATGCTACACTAAGAATACATGTATACACGGGAAATTATACAATAGCCAAACAAGCAAATGAAGGCTGTATCACCTGTAGAAGGGTTAATAAATAAGCCTTAAGGAAACAGCCTCCAGGAGGGAGAAATCCTGGATTAAGATCCTTCCAAAGCATCTAAATTGACTATACAAGAGAGGCCTCAAATAGGTCTTTAAAATATTTGCTAGTGATGGATCATCTAACTAATTGGGTAGAAGCTACCCCCTTGCCCAGTGCTACTACTAGCAATGTAAATAAGGTTTCATTGGAATTAATAATCCCTAGATTTGGTTTAATAGAAAATATAGGCTCGGATGATGGAGGTCATTTTACTGTAAATATTAAAGAACTTATGAAAATCTTAGACATAAAATGGGAATATCACACTCCCAGGCACACCCTCGGGTAAGGGGGAGAGAATGAACCAAACTTTAAAGAGGCAGATTACTAAACTGATGCTGGAAACAAAGTGTGTCCCCATCACTCTCCTACAAATTAGAACGCCTCTGGAAAGACACACCGAAGCGAGAAAGGAGGTCGAGGCCTGCAGGGAACCTGCCTCGGTGCAAGAACGCTCCGGCTTCAACCCGCACGGGCTGGCGAGAGCAAACGGCGGCGTCCGGCACTCACCAGACGCTGGCGACGGGTCCCGCTTCGGCTGGAGGCGGCTGGTCTGGGGCAGGAACGGGTTGTTCAGCCTAGAGGGACAGCAGGGGGACAGGGGGACAGCAGGTCAGCAGCAGGTCAGCGGCAGCCGGCGCCCGGCCCGCGCCGCCCTCCCGCGAGGCACTCACCCGAAAGCGTTGGGCTCCTCCACCACCTTCATCTTGGCCGCAGCGGCCGGCGCGGGCCCTGCGGGGACGAAGGAAGTGAGCGGGGGCGGACGAGGGGCCAGAAAGCCACGGTGGGGCGGAGGGGGCAACTGACCGCGCGCCGCCAGCCCGAGCAGCAGCAAGACGCCGCCCAGGGCAGACGCCATGGCTCCACGGAGCCTCAGCACAGGGCAGCGAGGCTAGAAGGCGAGACCGGAAGTGACGCCGCCCGAGCGACGACGCTGGGAGCGACGCCGGCGCGTGCGCAGTCGCCTGGAGCTGGGCTGTGGCTGCGCGGCTTCTGTCATGGGCCGCAGGAGGGCAACGCGCGGGCCGGGGCGGGTGACGGAGGGCGTTCGCGGGTGGCGCCGCCCGGGCGGTTCCCTGGAGGCCTTCGCCGAGGATGTGGGCGCCGCGTTGCGGGGTGAGTGCGAGGAGTTGGGAGAGGGATCGGGACGCCTGGAACCCGCGCTAAGGCCGGGGATCTTCTTCTCCCGGTGCAGCGTCGGTGGAGCCGGAGGCAGCCGAAGACGAGGGCGGCGCGGGTCCGGCGGCGCTGCCCTGCGCACTGGCTATGTGGGAGCTGGGCCACTGCGACCCTCGGCGCTGCACGGGCCGCAAGCTGGCCCGCATGGGCCTGGTGCGCTGCCTGCGCCTGGGCCAGAGGTTCGGCGGCCTGGTGCTCAGCCCCATGGGAGCCCAGTTCGTGTCCCCCGCCGACAGGTAGGCGTGGGAGGCATGGGAGCTGGGGAAGGGGCGTACTGCCTGTCCCGAGTACGTCGTCTTAGCAAGTAGCCCTATCTTGGGACTCGCTTATGTGTTCTTGGGCCCCATACAAGCACGAACCCCCAGGTGTCCAAGGCCCAAGTCTGTCTAGTTTGTCTCCTTGCCTAGGGATGAGCCTGGAATGTAGGAAGACTTAGGACTAACCTTTACTGAGTGCATAAGTCTTCTCTGGGTACCACTTTAAAAGCTTGCCCATGAGGGTCCTTTGCTGGTGTCTAGGGTAAAGGATGGATGTTCCATATCTCTAGTAAGGCCAGGCTCCAGGGATATAATTCACTTGGGGGCCATCACCAAAGTGGTGTTGACCCCCAGAACTTAGCTTATACTGTTCCCCTCAGACAACTGGTGGCACAGTCTGGGGTTGCAGTCATAGACTGCTCCTGGGCCAGGTTGGATGAGACACCCTTTGGAAAGATGCGAGGAAGCCACTTGCGGCTGCTACCCTACCTGGTGGCGGCCAACCCTGTAAACTATGGCCGGCCCTGCAGACTTTCCTGCGTGGAAGCTTTTGCTGCTGCCTTCTGCATTGTAGGTGAGTTTCAGACCCAACACCAGCCTCTCCTGACAGCCCAGTGGTCTCACTGCTCTCAGAACCATGGTTTCTTCTAGCAGGCCCCTGGAGAAGCGTGAGGGTTGAGTACAGGAAGGCTGTCAGGACAGCCCCGGTTTCAGTCCCAACCTGCTTGGAGGCTTAGCCTTGTGGAATTGAGCTGCAGGTCAAATGAGGTGCCCTCCCTGTCACAGGCAGTGCTGCCCTGAGAGGCTGCCATTTCCTCAGTATTGTGAGGGAATTTATGGTCTAAGGAGAGGCCCAGGTGGAGACCCATGAGATGTGGGGAAGACTCTATGGGAATGTTTGTGTTCCTCAGGAAAGGAGAGGGACTGTGGGACTGTAAAGGTAGGGATTGTGACAAGGGATGCAGAAGCAGGGAGAGGTCAGGACTGTAGTGTGGCAATCTTCAGCTCCCTGGGACAGAAGCAGGACTAGGGAGAGGTCAGGACTGTAGTGTGGCAATCTTCAGCTCCCTGGGACAGAAGCAGGGCTAGGGAGAGGTCAGGACAGTAGTGTGGCAATCTTCAGCTCCCTGGGACAGAAGCAGGGCTAGGGAGAGGTCAGGACGGTAGTGTGGCAATCTTCAGCTCCCTGGGACAGCATTTCCTGCAAGGATTGTCGATGACTTTGGTTTTTGTTTCCTATACTTGTCAGGCTTTTCAGATCTTGCTGTCATTTTGCTGCAGAAGTTTAAGTGGGGCAAGGGCTTCTTGGACCTGAACCGCCAGCTCCTGGACACGTATGCAGCCTGCAGTGGACCAGAGGAGGTGCTGCAGGCAGAGCAGGGGTTCCTGGCCAGTGCCAAGGACAGCCCCCAGGAGGAGGAATTCGGTAAGGCCTGATTTGGGTAAACATGCTGGGTGAACTGAACACCTGTAGGCCTGCACATTCTTCTGAAAAGCCTGGGGATTGAGAGCTCACTTAAAGGTCACCTTCGTTTCTTTCTTCCTTTGGTTCAGACCCCTTTGATGTGGATTCAGGGCGAGAGTTTGGAAACCTTAACAGGCCTGTGGCCAGCACCCGGTAGGTCCTGGAGCTTCTTGACCCCTGGCCTCTGCTCCTCCTGCATGTGAGGGTGGTATCCTGAGCAACCCCTGGGTGATGGCTGCAGAATGTACAGTGGAGATCTGTCCTCTGGGGATGGTTTGGCTCAGAGAGCTTATGGCATAAAAGAAATGTGTCCTCAGCTCAGGGCTTCTGTGGGGGAGTGCCTTAGAGGGGTCCCTTGGATTTGCCAGGGCTGACACCATGAAGGGACACATTCCTCCCTTCCAGGCCACCCACGGACACGGATGACAGTGATGAATCAGAGGAACAAGGGCCTGATGGGGAGGAGGGAGGAGGCAGCAGCTACTCTCAAGAGGAGGAGACTCCAGAACCAGGGGCTGAGGCTGTTGCCCCAACTGAGATTTGGAAAGAAATCAAGAAGCGACAGAGAGACTGAGGGTTGCAGACACACACATTGTTGAAGCTGTGTAATGAGGAAGTCCAGAGACATGGGGACAGACAGGCCTGGCAGCTGTGGCCCCTACAACTGCTGGCAGGATTGTGTTCTTCCACAATGGGGCAGCCTTGCTTGGGGTGCTCTTGATGAAGCTCTAAGCTGAGAAGTAGCCCCAGTGTGAGTCTGTTTCTTTGCATTTAGCCTGTGGGTTTGGGGGAATGCTTGTGATGTGGTCATGCATGTGTGCATGGAAGGACAGCTGACCAGCTGGCACAGAACCCTAACCCTGACCTCCAGCTGAGGGTGATATCTCCCTCCTCCACAGGCCTCCTAGTTCATCCTGCTGTGGGTGGGGGCTGGCAACTATTTCCCTCCAAAGCATGGGTCTTCCAAACAACTTGACCTGTGGAGGCCCTACTCTCTCCTGGGAGAGATGGTGTACAACCTCTTCTAAGAGAGACCCTCATGGTGGCATCATTGATGTTGGGGATAGGCCATTCTTGTGGCAGGCAGGATGCTGAGCAGCAGCTCTGCCCCCAGCCTCTCTTATTAGTATGCCCTTTTCATTTCCAGTCTGACAACCAAGTGCTTCCAGACATTGCCTACTGGCTCTGGAGAGCAGGAGTCTGCTGAGACGAACTGCCCACCCAGTGACCAGGCCCACTCTGTTCTCTGCATCCAGGGTTCAGCTGCTGGCAGGTCCCACCAAGGTGGCCACCTATGTTCTGGGTAGGACATGCTAGGACACAAGGGTTCACAGCACACACCAAAGGGCACAGCCAGGGCAGATGGAAGCCACAGGGTCAGCTGCAGCACATGGGTCCTACATCAGTTGAGGGGCCTCAGTGAGCCCTAGCTGCATAAAGTGGCACTCTAGGGGAGGAGGGTTGGCTGCTGCAGGTGGGAGCACTCAAGGGTCAGCCTCCATGCACTTCTCCAACTCCTTGAGCTTCTTGACAAACTCCTGTGCCTCCTTGTTGGTGCGACCTTCCAGCATCCTCAGTGCTGACCTCACTGCAGTGGGCAGGGGGCAGGTGAGCGTGTGGGAGCCAGGTCCCCCACCCCTCAGTCCCCCACCACCACATGCACTCTCACCCTGGGCTCTGGGCCGACGCAGGTGCAGGGTGATGGGCTGCCCGGCTCTCATGCCTGCTCCCGCCTGGGGCCTCGCAATGCCACTGACACCGCCCAGGCTGAGGGCAGCCTCCCCAGCGAAGTCATTGGTAGACAGCCAGTCATGGTCCATGACTGTGAACAGCACACAGGCCCCGCGGCGGCGGCACACCTCTGCAGGCACAGAGCTGCAGACAGGGCAGTTGGGTGCCAGCTGTGGTCACATGAACCAGGACAGGGTGGGCACAAGGTACAGGATGGGCACTCACAAGTGGAAGAGCTCATCAAACACCGGGTGTAGTGTCCGGGCCTTGACCTGGGTCCTCTGGCTG
The DNA here is from genome assembly GCA_004027875.1 of Aplodontia rufa. NCBI lineage: Eukaryota > Metazoa > Chordata > Mammalia > Rodentia > Aplodontiidae > Aplodontia > Aplodontia rufa. Next base: position 6,699 of record PVKS010014680.1, read on the forward strand.
CGGACCAGCGGGAAGAGGTGTGGTGGGCCCAGTTCCACGATCACAAAGGGGTCACTCAGGCCTGTGGGGCACAGCCGTCAGCAAGCCAGCAGTTCCTAGCCCCCCAGCCCAGCCACCGCTGCACCTCACCATTGGCATCCAGGGGGAGCAGGTCTGCAGCATGCAGCACCTCCACGGCCAGCCGCTGCTCAGCTGCCTCGTAATGGCAGCGGACACTCAGGCGACCAAACCGGTTCTGCTCCAGCGACCTCTGCGGGAAAGGCCAGTTAGCAGGGCTAGGGCACCAGGCAACAAGCGCGCAGGTGGCAGCCATCCTACCTGCTTGAGCTTGTCCAGGTAGAACTGCTCAATGCACTCGCGGGTGGAGCACTTGTGCAGGCGCAGCTCTTCCTCCAGCCTCTGAGGGGAGTGGGGACGGGACTAGTGACCATCAGGTCACAGCCAGGTGCCCTAACCGGCCTCGGCTTCACACACCAGCATGAGGTCTACTGCTGGGCAGCCAGCTGCACCTGGTCCTGAGGGGCTGGCCTCACCTTGTAACTTCCATCCCTCAGGCTCTCCAGGGGCAGGCCTTGGCCCTCCGCATGAAAAAAGCTGACCAGAGCCTGGGGTGGGGAAAGAAAGGACAGACATCAGGGGGTCTGACCTCAGGGGGGTATGGAGCTAACTGGAGCATGTGGTTCTTGGACACCTGGGCAAAGCCACCTGGTGTGCACCAGAAGCCCTAGGAGGCCAGGGAAATGCCAGCACCTGCGGCTAGACACCTTTTGTAACAGCTGGCCCAGGTACTGCTGGTGCAGTGGGTCTGTGGGAAGGAAGTCTGCCCAGTGGAGTACTGGAGTAGCCAGGCAGAGTCTGGGTGTCCCAGCAGAGGGCCAGCAGAGGGAGGGCCCTGGGGAGCTCCTACCTCCAGTGTGAAGTGGAAGCGCCCATAGAAGTCAGCAGAGACATCACTGTTTGCACCCAATGCCTGCAGAATGGCCTGCAGAAGCAGCTCCCACAAGGCCTCCAGCACCCTGCAGAGAGGCACTGTGAATACCACCTGGGGTGTCCCTGCCCCACCTGCCCCACCTGCCCAGCCAACCTGCTCAGGTTCTCCTTCACCAGCGAGGCATTGAGCAAGGCCAGCTTCTCGTCCAGGTACTTCATGAGGGGGGCCACAGCCTGTGGGCAGGGGTCCTCAGAGCTGGTCTGGGCCTGGACCCCAGCCCACCCTGGCACAAGCACTCACACACTTCTGCTCGTCCTGGGCACGCACCTCGTCATTCTGAATAGAGTCGGGGGACAGGCTAATATGCTGCACATACTTCCTAATGTCAGCCACCATCTGAGGGGAGGGAGGACAATGCTCAGCATGAGGACAGGGGCACAAGGGACAGCCTCCACGCCCAGGTGCCAGGTCCTGCCGTGCCACCCACCTTGGAGGTCAGGTGTGCCGTCACGGTGTGGGCCTCCCGACGCAGGTCCTCCTCCAGGGCCTGCACACAGCTGAGCAGAGGGCGGGGAAGCACCCCCTCCAGCCCCGCGGCCCCCTCTGGCCACGCCAGGCCACGCAGTGCCTCAGCAGAGGCCCTGCGCAGGAGCTCCACATTGTTGAGCACCACGCAGAGCTGGAGAGGAGTGGTCACAGGCAAGGGGCTGCATTTGGAGGGGGCCCCCACCCAGCCACTAGTAGCCCCAGCAGCCCCACCAGCCACTCACTGGCTCACTCACTGCCTCGCCAGCAGCCCCAGGCTGGGTGTCCACCTTCTTCCGTAGCAGCTCCGTGTAGAAAAGGGCGGCCTCACACATGTCCTAGGGTGGGAGGCAGGCTGGGAGCTTGGGTCCCCTCCCCTGCCCAATGTCCTCCCTGCCTGCTCCCCTTACCCCCAGCCAATGCACCTGGCTAAGCTGGGTGCCCAGCCCCTGGGCCTGGACAGGGTCTGGCCATGCCAGGCGGACCCAGAGCTCCTGGATGTGGCTAAAGCAGAGGCTGGCAGTAGCTGCAGAGCTGCTGTGCTTGGATGAGGCATCCACAGGCTCCAGCTGGAAGGCAAGAGGAGGCCTGAGTGGCAGGGGGCAGGGGAAGAACCCTGTGTCCTCAGGTGGAGTGCTCACTCACCGTGTCCACATCCACAGCTCCCTGAAGGCGCCACTTGGCCTGGTCCCGCAGCACCTGCAGCCAGAGCTTCACAGCAGGCAGGAATGGGGAGTGGATGCCGGCCAGGGCCAGGGAGCGGCTGTCTCTGCAGTGGGAACTCACTCAGAACCTGTCAGGCTCCAGGGTCAGAGCCTCTAGGGAGCACCCAGGAGAAGCTCTTCACAGCCCTGGAGCTCAGGTCCCAGAGCACCCACCGGCCAGGGATGCAGCTCCAGAAGTGCTGGATGTCAGCGAGGGTCAGGTAGAGCTCAAAGAGCCCAGAGGCCACCTGCAGGGTCATCTTGGGGCTCAGCTCCTCAGTCAGCACCCATGCCTCCTCAGCCACCTGCCCAAGACAGCTGGATCACACCACTGCCAACAAGGAAACCGGGGTCCCTCCTAGCCAGGGGTTTCACCCCACTCCCCCATGGCCAGTGGGAACCCAAGGTTGAGGACCCTCCTCACCAGACGCTCCAGCTGCCGGAAAGTAAGGGTGAAGAAATCCACCTTGAGGATGCTGCAAAGGACAGACCTCAGCCACCTGCTTCGCACCAGCAGATCCATCTGGCCCCCACCCTGCCCTATACCCAGCCAGCATCAGCACCAGAGCACAGAGCCTACCCGTGGAAAAGGCTGGCGTAGATGCCATAGCAGGCCTGCAGGTCCTCGTAGATGATGTCTGCTAGCTCAACAAGCCCAGGCAGGCGCTGTGGTGGTGGCTGCAAAGAACCCTGGTTCGTACTGACCTCTCAGCCCCTGAGCCTACTGTGGTCAAACCTGCCCCCAACCTCACCTGCTCACGAGGACTCTTGGCACTCAGGAGCCTGTCGTACCACTCACGGTTGCCCCTCTGCAGTAGAAGCCAGGAAGGAAGCATGGGTTGGAGAAAAGGGAGAGATGGCAAGGGGCCATGGGCCATGGGCCAGCAGGTCTAGGAAGGGCTGGGCAGGTGGGTCCAAGCACACCTTTAGGGCGGCGGCAATATCCATGTTCAGCTCCGTCTCGAAGGGGCAGATCTCAAAGGAGGGCTGGAAGAGCTGCAGCTTGTCCAGACACCTGGGCAAGGACAGCTCACTTACAGGATCCACAACAGACCCCCAACCCCTTCCCCTCCATCCCTGTTGATAGCTGCACCCACTTCAGCAGCAGTTCCAGGCGGTAGACGGCTGTGCTGTTGGTGGCAGGGAAGTAATCCCGGAGCTGACGCAGCAGCCGCAGCCCAAACTCCGAAAAAGCGGAAAAGCTGTCAGCCAGGCTCTCCTCCTGGGGGCCGGGAGGGTGTCTTCAGAGCTAAAGAAGCCACCAGCCCTGCCTCAGCCAGCAGTGCCCTCCCCACCATGTGGCCGGCCAGCCCTAACTGGCAGTGTCCTAGGAATGCCCTCCATTGGCCTCCCCACAGTAGCCTCTCCTGCTGGCATGTCACTGCACCAAAGAGCCTCAGGGTCCTTGCATCTGTGCCCCCTGTACCTTGTCCTGCCAGTGCTCATGCCCTCCTGTTGCTCAGCCCTTGGCATCTCCGTAGCTCTCCCCACTCCCAGTCTGACTCCAGGGTCCTCCCTCCCAAGGTCACTCACCACCTCCTTACTGCACCTGCATGGTACGTGCGTTGCGCACTCTCCTGTGCTTTGTCTCTTTTGTCTTAGACCCCCAGGAGGGCAGGACTGTCCCTCACTGCCCCAGGGCTCACATGGCCAACAGCAAGCAGGCTCACAGCTATGCCCACCTGCTCCTGGGGTAGCAGGGCCGCCTCCTCCCAGTGCGCCTGCATGTCCTCCAGCAGCCCCAGAAGGTAGCCGTAGTCCAGAGTGCGGGTCTGATGGTGGCGGCTGCTGACCTGCCAGTGCCTGTAGGGGCTCAGCCCACAGTCAGAGGCATCTGCCCCACCCTGCCAACTCCCAGCCCCACCCCATTCCCACCAACAGGACCCTGTACTACGCCTGCTGAGCCCACTTACAGCACAGCCAGCTGCAAGGGTGACAGGTTGCTCTGGGCTCCATGCAGACAGAGGATGGTGGTCCCAGGCCCACTGAGCTCGCCGTGCCAGCTGCTCGAATTGGGCTGGGGGAGGAGGCCGAGGGTGGGCAGAGGCCCAAGAGCCCCTCCAACTCCATCCCCTGCTCAGACACCCCGTCCAGTTGCCTCAGGTCCCAAAGGTGCCCACTACCTCCTCCACTCGGTGCTCGAACCGCAGCACACGGCTGAGCAGCAACAGGTAGGACAGGAAGCCGAATCTCCCACGCTGGTTCATGCCAGTGTCCCTCTGGAACAGAGCCTCCCTGTCACCAGTTCTGCCGTAGCAGGCTGCAGGGCAGGGCTCCCACCAGCACCCACCTGTGTGGTGATCAGCTTGAGGACCAGGTGGCAGTCTCCCTGCACACGGGAGGCACTGGAGCGTGGTTCCAGCTTGAACCAGCGGTCTGCTCCAGCCACAGGCACCTCCTGTGGGAGGGCAATCTCAGACCTACGGAACCTGTCCCCTCCCACAGACCCATGGGAGCCTGGGGAGAAGGTGGGAAGGGCAAGGGGTGCTTTGACAGCCCCTCCCCCACAGTCTACAAGGGAGTGGGGCTCTTCGGGGCCAAAGGACATGGCCACTGCCAGCATCACCACGCACATGACAGGCCCCCTCGGCACAATCACCATCTTCCCCCAGCATGATCACCCATCTTCCCTGGGTCACATACCCGCACAGGGATGTTGAGGCACCCCAGGAAGTCATCTGTGTGGTCCTCAGTGGGCCCTGCTGTGCCATTCGCTCGGGCTGACTTAACAATCTGTTTGAAGTACCTGGGTGCAACCAGTGGGCTCAGGCCACTGGCCCCTCAGGAGCCAGAGCCCATTGGTCCTGGCCCCACCTGCAGCTTGGGGTTGCAAGGTTCCCAGCCCCCATACCTGCTCATGCCTTTGAGGCCAATGACTTCATTCAGCTTCCTGCATGCTTCTGCCAGGGACACGTCATCATCATGGTCCCTGGGGGAGGGGTAGCTTGTCTGGGCTCCCAGCCCAGGTCAGAGTCCCCCTACGCCCCCACCAAGACCAGAAATACCCCCTCTCTGCCCCACGGGGCTCAGGCCCTATACCAGATGTCCAGGTGCAGCTGGTCGGTGTTCACATCCTCAATCTCACTGCAAGGAGAACACAGAGATGCCTGTGAGGGTCCTGACTGAGCCTCTGCCCAGGGAAGGGGTGAGGGCCACAAGCTTCTGCTCTCACCCACCATTACCTGCTGTGTGACCTCGGGGACGTGAGCCCCCTCTCTGGGCCTGTTTCCTGCTCTGGAATGTAACCAGAACATATGGGGTATGTGACCAGTACCCTCAACCCCTCAGAGTTGTCTGGGGCAGCAATGAGATGGGGAACATGGGAGCCACCACCCTCAGGACCCTCGGCCACCTTCAGGTGGAGGGCCTTACAACAGGAAGTGCTCCTTCCAGACAGGGTTGAGGGTGCTGCTCTTGACCTCAGTGACCTGGATACACTTGGCTGGCAGCGGACCGCTGCGCTTGCTGCCCTTTCGGAAGCTGAAGCGCTGCTCCTTCTGCCCACTCTGCTCCCGAGGGGTGCCAGAAGCTGGCAAGATGCCCAGCATGCAGTAGGGGTCACTGAAGCCTGAGGACACAGCAGGTGCCTGAGACCCCCGCACCACGCCCTCTGCCCTCCACAGCCCAACCCGGCCCCAGCATGGCTGGGGTCCACTGGGCCCCCACTCACCATTGGGGTCTTTGGCCAGGAGATTCTTGGCACGCATTACAGAAACTTTCAGGGCATATGTGGGGGCCTGCGGGCAGAGATGTGTTTGAGAGCAGAGCCGCAAAGGACTGAGCACCTCAGCATGAATGTCACAGCCCTGTGCCCCTGCCACCCCCACACCCCTTCTGGTCTGTCTGCCCCAGCAGGCAGTAGCCTTACCTTGGCCTTCTTCACATGCTCAATGGCCTTAGCATGCTCCTCTGGGTTGGTGCCAAACACCTGTAACAGTAGGCAGATGGGAGGAGCCCAGGTGAGCCCTGGAGAGAGGCTGGCCACTTTCCTGGGGACCTCAGGTGCATGCCAGTCAGGAATGACCTGCCTCACACCTCCCGGGAGTGTAGGAGCTGGGGAGTGGAGCCCACCAACTCTGTCCTGTAGCCTGGGAGAAGCACCAGCAAGCTGACATGGGGCATGTGGCCTGGAGAGGCGGGGGCAGGCGAGGGTGTGCGCACAGATGGGGCTGTGGCCTGCTGGCTGGGGCGGGAGTCTAGAGTACACTGTGGGGAAGAGAGGCGTCCGTCCATCCATCCGTCTACCCTCTGTGCATCTGTCTGTCCGTGTGTGTCCTAACACCTCCCTCCTCCTGGGTGGGTCTGCCAGCCGCACGTCAGCTCCCACATGTGCTGTGCACTCTCTGCTGCTCTGAGAGGTGACATGGTGTTGGGGAGGACTCTCAGTAGGGCTGGTCAAGTGTGGGGACAGTGTGGCTCACCTGCTGAAGATAGGCCAGAAGGGCCTCCTCGTCATCCACCTGGTCAGGGCCCATAGTGCCTGCCCGGTGAAGGACTGTGTACAAGGCCTCCTCATACAGCATCTCCACCTGTGGGGGCAGGCACTGAGTCCCCTGCATAGTGGCCCAGATTGGGCCCCCGCTGTCCACTCCCTGCACACCCAGCCCCCAGCCCCAGGCAGTTCCTCCCACTGGCGGAGCTGAGCCCTTTCCCCAGTACCTTTTTACCTGCTGGGCCCTCTGCTCTCCTGTCCATCACATCCTCCTAGCCACTGCTATCTACCTGTGCCTGAACCTGGGCACCCAACCTAGGAACAGGAGTCAGCCCCTCCCTGGGAGCAGACTGCATTCCCCTACCTCCTCCTGGGTCAGGGCTCTCAGGCCACGGTTGGGGTCCACAGGCTCAGCGGGGGCTGGTGAGCCACTGCATAAGAGGACCTGCAAGGGGTATGGGGGGCAAGGGACACCCTTATCTTGCATGGCCCCTGTCCCAAGAGCCTGCAGCTGGTGGGACAGGGCTGCTCCAGGGAGAAAGGAATGAGGACAGTGGAGGCCAGAGGTGGACAGGGCAGGTGAGGAGGTGGCCCTGGGCGGGGCTGCAGCACCTAGGCCAGGAAGGAGGGGCATCCTCACCTCGGGGCACGGCAGACCCTGTCTGCCTTCCCCCTTCTTCAGGATGAGGCGCATGTGGGCGAAGAACTCCACGCCATCCCCAGGTTTCCTGGGAGGAAGGCCTGGGTCAGCTCTCAGCCCACATGGAAGACGGGGCAGTGTGCCCAGGGCTTGACTTCAGACCTTCTTCCCCACTTCCCACCAGAAAGCTGGCACCTGGCAGGGGTCTGTCCCTGGGTACCCACCAGGCCCCTGTGGCAGGCTCCTGCAGGTCGGGGCGGGTGCTCACGGGCTCCTGCTCCGTCTTGCGGCGGAAGGACGGGCACACCTGCACCTGCCTGAGCACACTGCTCTTAATCTCCAGCAAGGTGGACATGGTGGCAGCCTGTGGCAGAGAGTGAGGCCCACAGCATTGGGTCATCCACTTATCCTTTGTGTCTGATAGGCCATGGGAGAGAGGCAGCAGGGAGGACAGGCTCTGGGGAGGTGGCAGCAGATGCCACCAGAGGTGGTGGTGCATGGTTCAGAGCTGGTGCTCCATCTGGGAGCCACTGGACCCTCCCTGGGGGTGTTGTGCAATCCACCCATATCCAGGACTCGGCCCCCGGCCATATACTAGGACACAATAGCAGGTGGTGTCATCTCCTGAGGTCTCCCCAAAAGAACAAGGTGCAGGGAGCAATGCCCAACTCCCCAGGGCCAGAATAGATGACTGCTACCAAGGCCCTCTGCAGAAGGCCAAAATATTACTCAGGTGCCACAGAGGAGAACAAGTGAGCAGGGGCCTGGACAGCAAGGGGCCTGTAGCCCCAGCTGTCTGCCCACGGGTCCAGGGAAGGGTGGATAGCTGCTCACATGGCCAGGATGCCCAGGACAGGGCTGCTCCAGGGTCTTCACCCACCAAGAACAGAAGGGGGAAGTCTCCTATCCTTACCCCAGGGGTCACTCAGAAAACCCAAGGGGACAGAGCCTGCTTCCCACAATCAGAATAACAGGAGCTGGACACGGTGGCACATCCCTGTAGTCCCAGCTACTTGGGAAGCTGAGGCAGGAGGGTTGTGAGTTTGAGACCAGCCTCAACAACCTATCTAGACCCTGACCCAAAAAAAAATTTTTTTTTTGCAGGGCTGAGGATTGAACTCAGGACCTTGCACATGCTAGGCAAGCACTCTGCCACTGAGCTAAATCCCCAACCCCTCTGACCCAAAATTTTTTTAAAAAATTAAACATGGGGACTGGGGATGTAACTCAGTGGTACCAGTGCTCCTGGGTTCAATGTCCAGTATTGAAATTAATTAATCAGTCACGGGATGCAAACACCCCAGTCAGGAAACACTGCAGCATGCTGGCCACACCCCTCACTCTCTGCTGTCCATTGGCATCAATTACTTTCCTGTTGCTGTGGCAACTGAGTCACTCTGCTGTAGCCTGTATGGAGCAGCAGGAGCAGCTCAAATGTCACCCTCTGCCCAGGAGTGAAGACGCTGTCCTGGAGCCCTCTGGAAGGCCCAGCCCATTCCTGTCCCTCTATTCCAAAGTTGGGTGTGGGTGGGGGTGTCCCACTGAGCAAATCTGCAGAGGGCTGGGATACAGCAGGGAGATCATAATAGTCCTTGCTCCAGGACTGAGCCAGGAAGAACACCTCCTTCTCCAGGTGGCAAGCCAATGATTCCCCACATTTGCTCTGAGTCCCAGGCCCAGCCTACCTCTGTCAGGGAGCAAGGCTCAACTGAGCTCACACTACCAAAGGAGCGTATTCCTTTTGTTAGGGCCTGTTTACCCTGCAGATCCCAGGTCAAATGACAGGGTGGTGGCTGGTGCACCCTGCCCCCCATGAGCCCCTCTATTCTACCACATCCCCAAGCCCAGAGTCCACCTCTGCTCTGGGTCAGGGCCTGTGCCCTCCCCACACAGCCGTAGGGAGGTCCCCCCAGGCTACCCCATCACACAGTACCCACTCTTGGGCTCTCTGACCCAACCTCCAGGGTCTCAGGTTCACAGGGCACACACTAACCCTTCAGTCCAACACAGGGCCTTTGCACTTCCTCTCTGATGCCCACTCACCTACCCAGACATCTCAGCCTAGCACAGGGAGACTTTCATGTCCATCTCATAGAACAGGAAATGAACTAAGCAGGTTCCACCCCAGGACCTCAGGGTGGGCAGCAAGTGCAGGCCAGCTCCCTGGGCAGGCTGGCTCAGTTTACCACCTGCTGCTGACTCCACCTTAGAATGGTGAGCTAAGTCAGAGCCCAGCCCAGCACATCTGGCTCCACAGGTAGGGACAAACTCCTGCTGCCCACAGAGCTGTCCTCAGGGGGAGGTCCCCCACCGTACTTCATCCTGTTCCCTGACACTCCAACCAGTGTCCTGGTGCTGGGCTCAGAGGGTTCTCATCTGGCCAGACCCATCGGTGAATGATGGGGCTGAGTGGCTCTTCACCCCAAGAGGGGCTGCAAACGAGGCCAGAAACGAGGCCTCCTTGCCTTTGAACTTGTTAGTGCCTCCCAAGAACTTCCCCCAAATATTAGGGGCCCAAGTAGGACCCTTCCAGAAACTGTCACCCCCACAGCTAGTCCGGACGTCCCTAGGGGGCCATGAGTTACAGGCTCCTTTCTCTCTAGTCCAGTGGAGAGGATGCGCCCCCTATGCCCCAAAGCCAGTAGCGCAGCTGCAGCTTGAGCTGTTACCAGGGCAACTGCCAGCAGCAGCTGTGTGTGACGGGGCACTGGGGGCTTGCGGTCCAGAGACAAACATGACGCAGGAGCCAAGCAGCCTGAGCTGCAGGCTCGAGGGGCATCTTGGTGAGAACAAAACATTCAGTGCAGAAAGGAGGGCCACGTGTCCCTGCCTGACCTGTTCCCTCGACACCTCACCTGTTAAGCCTCTGACCAGCCTGAGAAAGAGGTCAGAGGAGGAAAGTGAGGTTAGAGAGCCCACAGGTGACGACCTGGAGCTGGCTCAGGTGCCCAAGCACTTGGCTGGATGTCCCAAGGCTGGAAGTCACTCAGCTGCCCCACACACAGCCTGTTGTTAGAATGCGGCCAACAACAGACTCAGCACCAGTATGTGTACAAGGTGGCTCCTTCTGGTGCCCAGAACCTCTCGGTGCTCTGGGACCTCTGTGCTGCCTGGTTGGGCAGCTGGTAACCTTGCTAACCCAACTGTCCAGGCACTGGAAGAAATGCTAAGGAGGCCTGTAACCATGGGCCCATCAGGGAGGGACCTTCTTCACACTGCCATGACCAGTGAACACATGACTGCTATCCCTTGCATTTGTTGGTGACCAGTACAAGGGGCACTGGCTGCCCGTGGGACCCTCAGACAGTCCAGGGCAAAAGTGAGCCAGAGGTAGGGACCCTCAGTTCTCTTGTGGTTCCTGATGTGACCCACCCTTATCTCACTGTCTGTCCCTCCTGGGCTTGGACAGTGTCGCGGAGCTGGACATGACCACATCCCTTGCCCATGACTGTTGCACAGCTCTGTGTCCAATGAGCGCAGCACGGGTGGGCCACAGTTCTGCTCTCCCAGGTCTAGTCTGAATCTGACCTACGCTGGTCCCTGGCTGTGGGAGGGAACTGCAGAATGGCACTGATGTATTTCACAGCTCAGGGCTGGGGTGACCTGTCCAGGCCATCGTGGGCCTGTTGGCATTGAGACAATCAGTGGGGGCAGCTAAGTGAAGAGCAGCAAAGGCATTCCTGATCCCCCCACAGGATGAGCTCAGGGTGGGTAGTGAGGGTGGGAGTGCACTCTTGGTGCAGTTGGAGCCCTGGAGAGTGTCATCAGGGTGTTTGCTGGTGTGCGTGTGTGTGGTGGGGCAAGATGTCTGTCCTATGCTTTGGCTTTCCACACCCCGACTTGGTCTTTCTGGGTTTTCTCTATGCCCTCAGTACCCCTTGAATCCAACCCAGGTGCTCTTGGATTCCTGAATCTCCAGGGTACCGCTGCCTCAGGGGCTCCTCAGGCAGTCTTCCCTGCACAGCGGGACAGTGCTGGCTACAAAAGCTTCCAGACTCTCATTCCAAACTAATCAGGGGAAGGGGTTTGCTTCAACAAGCTCTGTAGGGGGCCCAAAGCCCTAAGTCTAAGCCCAGCCCAACGCGGGGAGGGGCACTCCCAAGGGAAGGCACCAGGTGAACCTGGCTCCTTCCTTGTTCCACAGGGGTCTCCCCCTGGTCTCCTCACCTGTCTCCTGTGCCTCTTTTCGGGTGTGGGCAAGCGCCTTGCTTCCTAGTTCTATTGGGATCTCTGCCACTGGAAGGCAGGTGGGGCAGAGGATGTCTTTGGAACTGGTTTAGTGCGTGTTCCATCGCTGTTCCACAGACCCCAGTCGTAGCCTGAGCCCTCAGCTTTGTACTGAAATTCCCTAGAGGCCAGCGAGGGGCGTGGCTTACACTGACAGATTTTCAGGGGCACAGGGGGTCCCACCAGGGCATCTTCGCAGGGCGGGTAGGATTAGGTCACTCCCCGCCGGCTTGGTGGGGCAGCAGGGCACGCTGGAGGGTGTCTGGAAAACCGCGCGAAATATTCCATGGGTTTTCGGCCCGTTCCCATCTTCCGCCTCCACTGGGGAGGGGAACGGGGTCCAAGTGGGTCTCCCTGGAACCGGGATGGCGAAGGACGGTGGTCGCTGGCCCGCGCGCCCCCCGCACGGAGGTGCTGCACAGCTCCCCTCCCCCGCGCACACCGCAGTGCGGACCCCGCCGCAGCCGCCGCACCCCGGGCTGCGCGCTCCGAGCGCAGGGCGCGAGTCGGCCGCAGGGGAAACACTGCCGCCCCTCCGACAGGAGCGACCTGTTTCCCCAGGACTGAGGGCGCTTCTTCGCGACCTCATCGTCTCCCCAGCCTCCAAGATTCCAGTACCCGAGTGGGAGGGACCGTTAGTCCACCCGAGTGTGTGCGGCGCCGAGCCCCGACGGCGGCCCGACGGCACCGGGCAGGAGCCCGCTGCACTCACCGTGGGTTGAGGCGCGGGGACACGGGGGCTCCTGCGGGCGCTGCTCTCGTTCCGGCTGGGGACGGCGAGGCACAGCGGCCGCTCACAGCCGCGCGCGCAGGCGACTGAGCACTGCGGGAAGGACGCGCCGCGCGGGCGGGGGGCGCGAGCGGGGGCGGGGCCTGGCGGCGCTTCCAGCCGTCAGCTGCGGATTCCGCCCCGCCCCCCACGCCAGCACCTAGGGGCCGGGCAGGGGTCCCTGTGCGTCCCACCCCGGGCCTGCTGGGAAGACCTGCCCCAGGGCGCGGGGCTGTCAGTGAACCCACAGGTGGATGCGGAGAACAAGCAGACGCGCTGCGTCTGGACTCCCGCTCGGCCAAACTCGCCCTCTGCTGGGCGGGTGGCAGCATAAAGGGGGCTGTTGGCGGGGTCTCCTCCCTGGGGCCCCAGGGAATGCAGAGTTAGAGTCGAAGAAACCCAACTGGCGGACCCGACGAAGCACAGACTTTTCTCGAAGGGCTGCGCAGCCATCTCGAGGCGCACTTCCAGCACAGCGCTGGAAGCCCAGTCCTGAAGTGGACCTGGGTCTGGCAACCCCGCCGCGGGAATTATCGTTCTCAGAGGCACAGTCCACTGCCGGGAAAAGAGAAAGGGCCTCGGTCAGCACCAACCCTGGATACCCTATGACAACCCTGGCCACTGCGAGGGTGGAAGATCCAGGTTGGAGGCCTTGGCAGGTCACAGCCAGAGGGGCTCTGCAGAGCTCTTCCAAACCCACCTTTTGGCCTTTCACTTTCCCTGGTTTCTTACTCAGCCTCCTTGGGTACATACTTGTGGTACCTTATCATCACTGAGAGGGCTCGTTCGGTTGTTGGGCCTGCCCAGCCCTTCTGGCTAGCTTCTGCAGTGGCAGAGGGTCTGCATCTCTAACAAGCTCCCTCATGCTGAGGGTCCAGGGGCCACACTTGGAAGTCACCCAGAAGTGTTTATACTTGGAGGGGCACAGCAGGCCCCTGGCACCCAGCCCTGGCCTTGGCAGGATACTGCTGAACACCTTGATGCTAGAGGTCTGACTTAGACTTGGGGAAGTTTTATCCAAAAGGGCCTATCCCTGACAGTGGACCTCCACCAGCAGGAGGAGTGGAAAGGCAGAGCTGCAGCCTATTGCAGGTCAGGGCCACTGCAAGGATGGCCCCCTGGGAAGGCCACGGCTGAGGGAAGGCTGGGATTGGGCTCTAGACCTGACCTCCAGGTGGGTGGCAGGCATCTGCAGATAGCTGCATCTTTCTGACCTGCACTGTCCAGCTGCCCTTGTTACTGGTCACTGGAGAGGGATGCCTGGGGAGGTGTCAGCCAGGCCACAGTTCCCCAGCTGGAGAAGGATGCAGGTGACTTCTCCCCTCATCTGGGGATGTTGCCACGTGTTTTGTCTTCCAGATTCCAACTCACATCTATACCCAGCCCCACACCTGTCTGAAGGATAGTGAGGTGGTTCTCCTTCCAGGCACTCAGCCCCAGGCCCTGCCTCTACCCTGACCCAAGTGGGATGTGGCAGGGGACTCAGTAAGTGCACTAGCTTCTTGGGTCAGGGATGTCAGGTGAGTAGGGGAGGGGGCCTGAGCAGTCCCTCTGCAGGGAGGTGGTGTGGGGGTACTGAGTTCTCTCCCAGGATCTGCAACTGATGCCTCCACCCTGCAGTCTTGCGTCAGTTTCTGCCAACCTGTTGGAACAAACAGGTCTGGTTGCCATGGTGATCATAATGGCTTTGGGGTGAAGGGATGAGACTGCAGTGGCTGTAAACAGGAAGTTGGGGGGGCAGCTGCCAGACTGCCAGGGAGGGTGCTTGCCAGCCCCTCAGACTAACCTCTTTTCTGCTGGGTGGAGCCTTGGAAACTCACCACTCTCTTTTACAGTAGGGAAACTGAGGTCCAGACATAGGAAGGGGCTTGTCTGAGGCCATACAGAAATCGTTTGGGTCCCCATCCCATGCCTGGGCATCAGTTTCCCCTGGTTAAAATAATCCCTAGACCAGATGCAGTGGTGCCTGCCTGTAACCCTAGCAATTTGGGAGGCTAAAGCAGGAGGATCCAAAGGTCACGGGAGGCAGCCTAAATTAACCAGACCCTAAGCAACTTAGTGAGAGCTTGTCTCAAAAAAAAATAAAAATAAAAAAAGCCTGGAGGTGCTGGAACAGTGGTTCAGTGGTTGCGGCGCTTGCCTGGCATGTGGGAGGACCCGAGTTCAAACCCCAGCACCACATACACAATGAAGTGTTGGAACAACAAAAGCCAGATGAAAGACTAAATAAAATTGATTCTCTCTCTCTCTCAAAAAAAAGAGGGGGATCTGGGGATGTACCTCAGTGGTACAGTGCCACTGGATTCAATCCCCAGTACAAAAAAAAAAAAGACAATACTCCCCAGATGTTTAGTGGGGTAGTGCTGAATAGGGTAAGTGACATCCCATTCAGTGACCCATTCCTTCATTCTACCCTGATTTGTTCTGAGGCCAAGTCAGAAGGATCTGGGTCAGAGCCCTGGTCGTAGTACCCCTGCCGTAGTATACCCTTTCCACTGTCTGCTGCCTCAGTTTCCCTTATCTGTAAAGGGGAATAACCCTTGAGGCTACTGGGGGACCTCAGTGGGCCCATGTCTGCTGTAGTCTTCTCCCAGCAGGTGGGGTGGGAACTGCAGCAACCCACAGAGCCCCAGCCCTTCCAGGGACTCAGTTCCCACCTCTGTGGTTGGGACTGGGAACCCAGCTTGGTGTGGAATCCTGCAGTTTAGGAGAGAGGGCAGAAGGTGAGCCCCACCCTCCCTTGGGCCTGGGCTCCAGACTTGGCTCTGCTGCCCTTGGACCAGTGCCTACAGCTTCCATGCTGAGGGGGCAGAACAGCTCCAGCAGGTGTGTTGGGTAAAGTTGGGCACCCTGCCTAGATGACATTAGGGCTTTGGGAAGCCTGGCTGTGTGCACACTTAGGGTCTCAGGCTGGAAAAGCTCAGACAGGGGAGGGACTTTTCCTCCAAGGGCCATGAGAAAAGCACCAGGCTGGGAAAGACCTACTCCATGGATGCTGAAGGGCACCCCTGAGGGCTTTTGAGGAAGTCCAGGTGACTCAATAGTTGGTCTCAGGGCCACCAATTACCCTCTGGTGGCATCATTTGGAATTGCAGGCACAGCTCCCAGAGTCAAGCTCCTTCTGCTGTTCTCTCCCGTCAAGGCCAGAGGCAGGGAAGTCCGGGCACTGAGGACTCCTTGGGTCAGAGACCAGGGCTTCTGGCCAGGGTCCTAGCTGCCCTGGGGCTGAAGGACCCTGAGGACTATAAAAAAGAGGTGGCTCAGTGATGGTCTGGTCCACACCTGGCCTTTTGCCCAAGGTGCTGTGTCGCGTCCCCTCCGTTACCCGCTGAGAAAACACAACACGCAGTTGAGAGACACACAGAGCAGCAAGCTTCTTTATTGAGTTCCTCTTCTCCTCTTCCCCCGAACTCCCTCTCAGAGTCAAGGCCCTTAAGGCATTACATTTTGAGTCTAGGCTATTCACATTCATAGTCCTTGTTTCTACTGCCATACCAGAGTCCCTATTTCTGCAGCTGAGGCTCTTACTGCCTGCATCTTCTACCGCTGCTGATCTCTCCGCTGTCTCTGCTGCTGCTGCTTCCGTGCTTCTGCGCTTCTGCTTCAGGACAGGGCAGGTTGCTTCTTCTCTGGCTGCTTCTTCTTGGGCCGCTTCCTTCTTTTGCTGCTTGCATTCTTTTGGCTACTTCTACTACCTGACTAGCTGCTACTCTATTTATCCATTACAATAGCCAATAGGATACAATACAAACACCTTTCTTCAATTGTAACAAATGAGTAGCCAAATAGCTTAGTCCTGCGGTCAGGTAATTTGCTAATTACAAGCCAGCTGAACCCCTTAGAGTTGTTTACCACCAATTACAAGCCAGCTGAACCTCATGTTCCCAACAGTGCTGTCCCCTGGGCTGGGGATTACCTGGGTCCACGTCAGAAGCTCACTGGGTGTCCTCAGGCCTTGGTATCACTGGGCATCAGCAGTTTGCAAGGGGCCCTAAACAGGGTGGGGGAAGAGAAGCAGGTTAGCACAGGACCCTGCCAAATGCAAGACTGCTGCGGGACAGAATGTCTGTTTCCCAGCTGGGGTTGCTTCCCAGCAAGAGCCCACGCCTGCATGCACCCCTCTGTTGGGGCTCAAAGGGGCAGAGGATGGGGAGATAGGAGACAGAGCCGAACATGGGCACCCATGCACCAGCTCCTCCATGCCCAGTGTTTTGTGCATAACTGGGCCGGTGGAGCCTTCATCCTGGCTCAGAGGGAGGGCCTCCTTCCCTGTCTTCCTCCAGAGGAGGTGGCCTGGAGAAAGGACACAGGTGGTTTGGCCTGAAAGGGCAGAGGTACAGCAAGAGAAGCCTGACCCTGTGCACCCTGTGGTCTTCTGCTATTTGCCTCTTCCCAGCCCAAGAACTCAGATATGATGGCCTCTGGGTAAATGCAGTCTTTGGGCCAGACCAGTGTATAGGCAGGATCAGGATGGACAGGACCCCTGGCTCCAGCCCTTTCCCACCCAGTGTTTCAGAGCCAGGGCCACTACCCTGACTGGAGGCCTCTAAAAAAGTCTCTTGAACTGTGGAAGCCGCTAGTCTCAGCCTAGTGTCCAGGGCAGCTGAGGACCAGCAGCAGGAAACAGGTCCCCAAACCCAGAACTCTTTGGGGCCCCTCCCTACTGCAACTGGATCATACCAGTTACAGCAGGTCCAAGTCAGTGCTGGGCCCTCCAACTTGGCAATTCGTTGTCATGGTGACCCCAGGCTGGAAGCATCCTATCAGCAGCTCCAGAGGGAGATGGAAGGGCCTCTGGCTGATGAGGGAGCCCACGTGTCCTGGGGTTGCATCTGTGGAGGACAGGCCCCAAGGCCAGTTTTGTTTGAACCTATACCACTGCCTGTGGGCATCCTGGCACAGCCAGTCCTGGATATACCAGTGTCCCAGGAGCCCTATCAAGCTTTGAACTGCATGCTCCTCGTATCCCTTGGTGCCTGTACAAGGTTGGTGTGCCCTCAAAACCTGCCCCAGGCAGCAGAGGGCATAGCTCCCAATTCCAGGTCCCAGGGCAGTGCAGGGAGACTTGGGGTCATGGGGTGTCCACCTTGGCTTGAATGTAACATAACTGGCCAGTGAGGTCTGATGCAGGGTGCTAGAGGTTATTGGGGCTCTGCTGGGCAGGGGCAGTAGGACCACAATAGATAGGGCTTTGGGGAGAGGGAAGCCTCTGTGCCAGAGCAGCCTCCACAGCCACAGGGATGGGACAGGGCAGGAAAGGACACAACCCAAAGGCCATGATTTGTGGAAATGCTTTAATTCAAGGGTTCTTCAATACAGTGGTCAGTCTGTTGCCCACGATTCCTTACCAACATGGGACCTCATGCTGGGAACACCCTCCTCCCCCAGGTGAACACAGAATGATCACATTTCATGTTCTCATGTTACAAGAGTCACATCTTTGTTAAGCCAAGGACCGTGGTACAGAAGGAATAGTTCATACTTGCAGTCACTACAATTTGCCAGAAACATCAATTACTTTAGAATACTTTAACTATAAAATATATTGACTTTCCATATATTAACCATATACATGTGTAGCTATTACTAAAGGTTGTCATTCGTTACAAAAGAAGACATTTTGGGAGCAGGCTACAAACGTACCCGAGCTGAGGTCCCCAGGAGAGGCTCTGCCTTAAACAACCTGCGACTGCTGACCTGGGCTGCACTGCCCAGCAGCAGAGCGAGGAGCAAGGCACTGGCACATCAGTACTCTGGGGCCAGGGGCCCGCCCTCCTCCCCTTGCTGCTCATATTCTGGGGGCCTCTCACGGCACCTGTCCTGCCCCTGGCCACAGGTGACCAGTTCCCACAGCAGGGTCTTCAGGTGTGGAGCAGAGCCGGCTGCAGGCTTGGTCTTGAGGTCTGGAACTGTCAGTAAGCATGGGTCGTCTCCATCCATGCACCTCCCTGCACTGAGGGGCTCGCCTGCCCAGCCCTGCCATGGTCAGCTCAAGGTCACGGTTGGAGAGCAGCTCCTCCTCACAGGCCAGCTCCAGCATGCTGCAGGGTGAAGCGTGGACAGCAGCACCTTAGGGTGTCCTATGACAGACAACACCCAGGCCAAGGGCCCTTCAAATTGCCCAGGGAGGGCAGGATGCAGGTGAGTGCACAAGAGGGCTGTGGCTTGAGGCTGCCTCCTGGCGGTGCCAGGGCAGGGCATACACCAAGGCCCAGCAAGTCAATGGCTGGGTCAGGGTGCAGTCAGCCGGGGAGGGCACGTGCTGGCTTTTTCTGGCCCTGGCTGGACTGAGCCACTATCTTTCCTGGTGGCTATGGCATCTCAGGCACCAGCTTTGGTCCTGCACACTCTACAAGGGCCTGGACCCCGATTCTGCCTTCAGCAGGTCTGCACTCCAGGGCCCAAAGATCCGAGGTGGGAGGATGGAACCTCAGACAGACTCTCACGCACAGTTCTATCCAAAGAACACAGGCAGCATGCCCATGGGGGTCTGGCGCACCCACAGCTGATGCCTGGGAGAGGGCACAGCCACTGGCCCAGGGCTGGGCTGCAGCCAGGCAAGGAGGCTGGGCTCACGCGGGCCTCCTCACGCTGTAATGACAATCGTGCAACAGAACCTTTATATAAACAGTTTATTTACTCTAAACAGCAACACAGACAAAACGCCATAGAAACACAAAGGAAGTGGTGCAGAATCAAGACACTGGCTGACTTTGGATCTGAGGCTCATAAGCAACACAGCCCAGGTTCTGAAGAGAACGAATGTGGGGAGGGAAGGACAAGTGTGATTTCCACACAGCCAGCTGGAGGCTACCGATAGCTCTGAACGTGTGAAGCATGCCTGCATCCGAGAGCGAAGAACTAGCTCCTAGGGGCTTACCCAAGTATAAAAGTTTATAATTTTACAGCAGTTGAAATACTGACATCAATATTAAAATAAAAGCAAGTTTTACATAACAATCAAAAAATACAAAAGACTGAAGGAAGAGACCCTGTATGAAAAACTGGGGCAAGTCAGCGAATCGAGAACTGTATGCCAGTGGTGGAAATGGAAGATGGCGCCCGCCCAACCCTCCCAGGCGACCGTAACTGCACGAGCGACTTGAGATTTGCAAAAGGTGTAAACAAGTTCTTGCCAAACCAATCCCTTCCTTCTGCGGAGCCACAGGGTCACTGTCTATGAAGGTGCAAACTTCTTGGCTTGTGCTCGAACCCTTTTCTCATATTCCACTCTGTTTTGGCTGAGGAGGTCAAAAGAGAAAAGACATGTTAGAAGGTAACAGTGAGGGCTAGAGTGGTGGCTCAGCAGTTATGGTGCTTGCCTGGCATGCATGAGGACCTGGGTTCAAACCCTAGCACCACATACACAACTAAACGCTGGAGGAACAAAAACCGATGAAAAACAAAATTACAAAAAGGTGACAGTGAGGCCTGCCTACTGGGCCACTCAGGCTGCCCCGAGAGGCCACTGCCCAGGAAGCCACTTCTGGGCAGGTGTGGGGTAGAACCTAGAAGCAGAAAGAAGTGGGAAGGCTGCAGAGGCAGGGAGGCTGTGTGGTGGGGAGCTCAGGCTGGTTCCCAGACAGAGTGAGGGAGCAGGGAAGGAGGCCATGAAGACGGGAGGAGCAGCAGCCTCCAAATGGAGGCTTCATGGCCTCCTGATCTCTTAGCCATAGGCAGAGGCCCCATAGGCAAAGAGGAGGGCTGGGGGCAGGTGGCCTGCAATATAGTAAGCTGTGTCAAATTCAGTGTTTTCTTTCGTTTTTCAAGGATGCAATAGCAGTTTACAGGTGCGATCCCACTGGCCAGCATGGGCAGCCTGGTGGCTTCGCCCACTCCCACTGACGGACATCACATGGATGGGGAACTTAGCGAGGACACCAGATCATCATACTGCACTAAGGCCTTGAACTCCTGGGCTCCAGTGATCCTCCTGCCTCAGCCTCCCAAGCAACTCTGATTACAGTTCCACAGTATCTGGTGAGTCCGCAGTCTTAATCAGACGTCAGCAGTTAGTTTTAGACAGCATTAAACACGATGGACAACAGAGTGCTCAGCACTAGTTTGTTCATTTCCCCAAACACATAAGCTTCTGGTGGGTCTTCCACACATCTTGCAGCCCAAAGGTGTAGGAGGCAGGCCTGGTGCAGAGGGCTGGGCAGCTGCAGAGGACACGGCCCGTCTACACCACCAGGATTGGGTGAAGCCAATTCCAAACCTGACAGGGAACAGTGTGACCTTGAGGACCATGGGATCATGATGACACCCATGTAGCTGGACTCCTTTGGGACAGGGCTACTAGGGTCTTGTTACAAGCTGGGGGCAGAGCTGAGACCCCAGGCCATACCAGCTGTGCCTAAGTGGGTGAGCTCCCAAGAAGCAGACGGGAGCACTTCTGCACCCTGCTCACCACCTAAGCATTGCCCCACTATATGCTGCCCAGGCCCCAGGCCTTGCAGACTCTCTCAGGGCTGAGGGAAAAAAGGGATTACACTATGCTGGTGCCAAGGCCAACCCAGAAAGGTCCAGTGTCCAGCATGAGGAGTGAGAGAAGAGCACACTGAGTGCATGGCAGTCCTGGGAGCTGGCATGACAGGAAGGAAATGGCACAGGGCAGTGCTGGACCCACAGGCACCCCGACCCTACTCTGCCATTTACCAAGAGAGGCCCCTGCCAGGCAGGCACTCAAGAGGGATCTGAAGCTTGCAGGACACTTCACCAAAGGTGTCTTTGAAGTGGACATGTGTTGCAGAAACCTTGCTCGAGTAAAAACAAGTGTGCAGGGCTGGAGCGGTGGCTTGGTGGTTACAGCATTTGCCCGGCATGTGCAAGTACGCGGGGTTCAAACCCCAGCAACCCACATACACAACTAAGTGTCAGAGCAACAAAAGCCATGTGAAAAACTCAATAAAAAAATCGATTCTCTCCCTCCCTCCCTCCCTCTCTTAAAACAAACAAACAAACAAAAAAACAAGTGTGCACAGCAAGCCAGCAACAATGAGCAACGGTGACACAGGACATGGAGTCACATAGCAGAACCACAGGGCTCTGTGAGGCCGAGGAGCCGGCAGCCGGGCTTTGTCACCAATTGTCACTAATCGGAGAAGAAAACCCGCTAGGCAGGCTTCCAGTGGCAGAGTATGCAGCCAGCCTGGCACCACTCCACCTCTGTGGGCAACAGGGCCCATAGCATACCACCTGAGTGGCCCGGCCAGGGGCCTCTGTGCAGACCTGTAGGGCCCAGGGAGCAGGTACTTCCCCTGAGGATACCCTGCACCAGCTCCTTGCCCTCTTGACCAGCTCAGATTCAGAAAGTACCTTGGAAGGACCAGGCTTTGGGTGATATGGCTCAGAGCCCTTCTAGGTCCCAGCTGCAAGGTCAAGTGGGGATGCTGCTCTCAGAAAGCCCTCCACTGTTCCCCTTGGTGAGGGCGCCCATACCAGGAGGAGAGGCTCTGGGTGTCAGGGTTCCCAACCTTTTTTCTTATGCTTCACACTGACCAGCCCAAGAGGTTGGCCACAGGGATAGAGGGTCTAAGACACTATAAGTGTGGGCCCCCACCCAGGGGCAAAGGTCCTCCTTGATGCCCACAGCACTGCTTGACAAATCATGCCAGGCCCTCTTCCCTCACCAGATGTGGACAGGACCAAGGAACCCCCCAGGGAAGCACCATGTGAAGATGGGGTGGAAGCCCAGGGCTGCAAGGTGGTCACTGAGCAGCTCTCCTGAGCTGGGACTCAGCCTCACAGGCACACAAGAGCACACATCACACTCCTGCCACCCCACCAACTGTGCTCTGCCACACCAGCTCCACTGCCAACAGCACCTGCATTAGACATGATGTCGTGTCCTGGGTGTCCTCGGCCACCTCATGTGGCTGTCCCATCTTCCCCTCTGTGGTGCTGACCCTGGTTGCCAACCCATGTGAGCCTGCGTCTGCTTTGGGACCTCCCTCTGGGCTGCTGTCCCCAGCTCTCCTTCTGACCAGTGGCCTGCAGTACACAGCAGGCCAGGCACTGGGGCCAGCAGGCCAGTTGCTACTAACCAGTAAATCGTGTAGGCCTCTGCTTGAGCGGGGTCCTGGATATTTGGTTCATTCAGAAGTTCCTGTATTCCTAATAAGATCTGTATGAGACAAAAACAAAACAAAACAAAACAAAACAGGGTACAGCGGGCTCAGTGCTGGGTGGGTGGCCTTGGCCAGGGGCGAGCCCAGCAGGCACAGTCAGCCCACGTACCTGCTTAATCGTGATGGCTGGCCTCCAGTCCTTGTCCTCCTCCAGGATGGACAGGCACACTGTGCCTGAAGGGTACACATTTGGGTGGAACAGTGGTGGCTCAAATTTACCTGGATGAAAGGAGGGAAGAAAACTATTTGGAGGCAGCTGTCATCATTCCCCAACTTCCCTCCTCCTCAACACTGGGACCTCCAGGAAGAACACTGGGACCTTCAGGAAGGACACTGGAGCCAAGAGAGTACAGGAGTACAAGCACATACTTTTCTTCTCAGACACAAGGCCTGAAAGATGTTGTGTATCTCTCAGGGCAGGAACTCCAGGGACAGCAACCTGCCAGGAGGAGGACTCGGGAAGATGCAGAGTAAAGAAGCACACCCAGGCAGATGGTGTGGAGGACTTCGTAATGAACAGCCCTCACCAAGGCTGGCTGTCCTGCTGCATGACAAGGCAGGGTCCAAGGACCCCACATTCCTTCTTTATAAAAGCAGAAAGAACCAGGTGTGATGGCACATGCTTGTAATTCCAGTTACTCAGGAGGCAGAGGCAGGAGGATTTAAGTTCAAGGCTAGCCCAAGGAACTTAAGTGGACCTTCTCAAAATAAAATAAAAAGGCTGAGGATATAGCTCAATGGTAGTGCCCTGGGTTCCACCTCCAGTACCCACCTCCCCCACCAAAAAGCAGAGAAGTCCCCTGGCTGCAGTATATCAGGATGCTTTTCTTTCATTTGTGCAACCAGCCGGTTCCTCTTTTCATTTCTGTTTAACACTACCCAGGGTGCAAGTGCAGCCTGGCAAGCCATGAAGAAAGGAGCATCCCACCAGCGCCAAGGGCTGCTGTGTGCCGCCCCAGCCTCTGGCACCTGCAGACAGCTTCCTGGAGCACCTGCTGCAGTGCAGGAGAGGCCATGGAGAGGGCCAAGAGCTGTGGCTGCTGTAAAGACTCCCAGGCATCAACTCTGGAGTGTGTGCAGGCAGGGGGGTCCGGGCAGTGCCTGAGCAGATGCTGCCAATGCAGGTTCTCAAGCTCCTGCTGCTTCACGGCTCTGCCACACCAGGCCTCTGGGTCCTTTGCATCTCCCCAGGAATTGCTGAGGCAGAATCCCATTCTTCCATTGCAAGAAGCTCTTTAAATATTCTGGATATAAGTCCTTCATCAGTTCTTTGTCCTGCGAATGTCTTCGCCTACTACGGGCGTATCTTCTTGCTGTTTTAATCATACATTGTGACAAATATAAGTGCCTAATTTTAATTTAATCTGACTGACCTTAATTCTTCTGCCTAAAACTTGCATGTAGAAAAGAGTGTACATCTTGAGCAGCAGCCCTGCCCCTGGCTGGCTTCAGAAGAACGTAGATGTTGTCCTCCTGACTTTTAACCCACCACCGAGCAGGGCTGGTTGCTGAACTGTGCAGAAACTTAATGGGCCTTCCATACAACTATTAATGCACACTCATGCCATCTCCAGCTCTGGCCACTATAAATAGGGCCATGAACGGTCTCCCTGTGCCCTGCTCTTGCGAACACACACACATGCTCCCAACTGGATCCTAAGCTCAGCTCCAGTGGTCCTGGTGGATGGCCTTCCAAAGCTCTCCAACAAGTACACAAGCACAGTGGCTTCCAGACAGCAGCAGCCTCTACTCCAGGCGAGAAAGCCAGCTAGATGGTGCTTCTGATGGTGGATCTCATGGTGTTTGGCCTTCTTCCCAACCTGCATCTTCAGTGCTGGGGATGGCATCCAGGCTTCACACATGCTACCAAGCTCTAACGTAAGCTGCGCCTGGTCCCTCCTCTTCAGGGCTCACTTTCCTCCCTGGTGTCTCCTGATAACAGGCAGTCTTGATTTCATGCTGGTCCAGCCGAAATCCCGTTGTGGCCAGAGGTTTGTGCATCCCTGGGGAGCTCTGCTTACCTGTGGGCTTCCTGTCTCCCCTTCCACTGGGCTCTCTGGTGGGCTTATCCAGGGTGAAGGAGACAGCACTGTTCTCCCATTGGCCATCCCTTGGGGCCAGTCCCTCTATGCACCCAATAGCATACTACATGGCCCTCTGGACCATCCACTCTGCTCTTCACATAAGTAAAAAGTGTTTCAACCTGTATCCTGGGGCACACACATCTTGGTATCTGATGAATGACATCTGGCCCATCCACTAATGGGTCTGGTCACTCTACCCGGGGCCTCAGTCTGATCTCATGACCCCCAGGAATCCATGGGCCCTGACCATTCTTGCCCTTTGCATTTCCACCTGCACTCTGGAGCCTGCTGGATTCTGGGATCTCATGGCATGTGGAGAGCAGCTGGGCTGGTCATGTTCCCAGTGCTGGCCCTCTAGACCACACAGCAGAGGTAGCCTACTGTCTGAGCTATCCTGTGCTTCTTTCAGGAAGGCCCTGGTTCCCAGGCAGAGATCTGGCCACAACTGGCAGAATTCACTCCAAGATGTCTGATTTAGACCTTCTGTGAAATAGCTTTCTGCACATCACCGCTCTGGCAGCAGCCTTCCCAAGCAGCTGGTGATCTGGGCCCTTCTTCCCAGGTCTCTCAGGGACCTCTTCTCACCTTACTGCATTTGCTTGGGATTCCAGCAGGACACTGAATGCACTAGTGAGCACATCTACATCTGGCTTATTCTTGGGTTTTTCCCTCTTCATTAAAAGAAATCACTAAGCAATAACTGCACAACAGAAAGAACCCAAAAGACTGAAGACCACCCAAAAAACAGAGCAAGTCTCCACCTGGTGCGGAGTTAACTTTTAAGCTCTCCTGCAGGGTTGCTGTAAAGGAGAACAGCAGTTCCCACCCACCATTTCCCAGCGGTGACTGACAGAACTTGCAAGTCCAGTCACAACAGTGGAGGGACCAAGGCCCCTCCCCCCTCCTGAGTTTTGCCAAATTCTGTCCAGATCACTTCACCGTGCACACCATTTTAAACAATTTGGGCTCCATTGAGCAGCAGCTTGAATGCTGTCATCCAGGCTGCAGGCACAGCCACAAGCTGGCCCTGACTCGTAACAAAACGCCAGTGGTAGCACACTGGGTTAGGGTGAGATTCTTTTCTTTTGGTGATGGGAACTGAACGCAGGGCCTGGCACACACCAACCTCAGGGTGAGATCATGAGCCCCGGTCCTTTTGCATGCCTGTCCCACCAGCTGGAAAGCCCACAGCCATGGAAGGTCCAGGCACTCAGGGCCTGGGAGCTTCTAACGGATTAGCTGGGACTGGAGACTAAACTGATTATGGACTCCTTCCACCCCAGGGCTGGGCAGACTCAACTCTACAGCCAGTAGAGGGGATTGAAGCCAGCTCAACCAGCACCACTCAACACCAGGGCAGGGTGTCAACAACCACAGCTCTGTGCAGCCTGAGACAGGAGGACCACAGGTCTCTCTGCAGGAACTTACATTTCGGTGGTGAGGATGGGTAATCATCTTTGAAGAGCATCCGCAGCTTGAACAAGCCCCCTTCCCACGGAGTCTGCCAGAAAATGACAGTGGTCAGGTGTAGGAAAAAGGAGCCAGTCTCCCCAACACCTCTGGGGGCCAGAGACCCAACACAGGCAGCTTTGAAACCTTTAGAGCCTGCACTGTTTCCACCAATGGCACTGTGCAGACTTGCTCTGCCCATGGAGAGGAGCAGGAGCAGGAGCTGGCTCTGGAGAAGATGGGACCCACAGCTGTGGGCTGCCCCCAGCAGCTTGCCTCCCCAGCCCCACGTTCAAGCCACCTGCCTCACAGACGGCCCCAGATGGTGACAGCATGGCTCACCTCCTACCCCAATGTGAGTGGCAGGAGACAGCTTCAGCAAAAGCTGGGGATCCACCTGCAGCCTCAATAAAGCCTCACACAGACGGACCCACACACATCACTGCTCAGAAGGAGGCACCTTGGGCTCAAAGTCGCTGTGTGAGGATGGCACCCGGAGGCGTGGTGACCCTCATTCTCAGATCTGCATGTGCCATGCAGTGAGGACAGACAACTGGCTTAGGTGCTCCCAGGTGAGCTGAGGAGGAAGCCCAGGCCTATGTGAGGACACACAAGGGCTCCTGACTCTCCAGGGGTGTGCACCAGGGCCGGCTCACCGTGTCAAGGGGTCCCATGCACTTCACCACAGCCTGAGGGGAAGGCCAGCTCCCAGAAGCTCCTCACCTTGGGCCTGCCCTCCAACCCCAGGCCCCAGGAGGTTCTTTGTGCTCCCTACAACCCACCAGGGTCTGACCCTCCACACCAACTATGCCCATTCCTATGACAGTCCCCCCTTGCCCCTGGCAGCTCTGCTCCTGCAGGCAGCTCTTACCCCCTTCTTTCCCGGGATGGCACACTCCCAGTTCATCAGGTTCATCGTGCCGTCGGGATTCTTTGTCGGGACGGCCACAAAGCCCTGAGAGAAAACAGTCACAGAAGCAGGTCAGCACCAGCTCAGAAGACTGCCTGTGACAGCCTGCCCAGCAGCTACAGACAGGCCCCAAGACCAAACGCAGGGACCTCAGGGCACTGAGGACCATGGCCTGGCATCACAGAATCAGAGCTCCTTACAAAGGGGTGGTCCTTTCTCCATGCTTTCCTCTCCTGGGCAAGTCTGCTGAGGGCGATCCCCGACATGTTCGAAGTCCCTGCAAACATGCAAGCAGAGCAAGGGTTAGCACAGGCAGACCCCAGAGCCTCAGTGCCTCCTAGTGCACTGGCCAGAGCCAGCAGGATGTCCCCTCAGCAAGCTGCCCCCAGTGAGCTCTGAGAGGCTATCCAGGATGCTGCCAGGCAGGGCACAATCAAGAAGAGAAAGAGCTCTGAGGCCACAGCTGTGCCCTGCCCATAGAAGCCTCCCCAGCAGAGACAGAGCACACCTGTCCTGCTGCCTTCTGACCTAACCCACTGTCAGACTCCCAAGAAAAGGCCCGGGCTGGCTGGGATACCCAGAACACACCCCAAGATTAAGGGCAGGGATGGGGTGTTCTTCTTGCAGTGTACCAGACATGGGGGGAGCTGCTGGGACCCTGCTCAGCCCAGGCCTGGCCAGGAGGACAAGCCACTTCAGCATGCCAGCCGCCCTGCCTCCTGTGGCCTTGTCTGGCACACGTGTACCAGCTCCCTGTCTAGATGTCTGCCCCAGGACCCTGTGCTGGCACTGCTCACAGCATTAGACCTGTGAGATATCACACTGTGTGCCAGGGCCCACCTCAGCACACCCAACAGACAAGAGCCACGAAGGGTCAAGGAGCACCTCCATTCAAGGCCAAAAGCTCAAGGCCACCTGGGCTGTAACCCCACATGGCTGCCACCTACTCCCTTTACTACATGAGCCAGTGCTCAACAACCGCCATGCATGCCCCAACACTGGAACCTAAGCATTGTGGGTCTCCCAAGTTCACAGAAGCTCAAGACCCCCCCCCAAAGATATCTAAGCATTAAGTGAACATCTCACAAGACCAAGAGCATGTCTCTGAAGTGGCTCACACCAAGTGTCATGTGTGTTGGGCAGTCTCCCCTCTGTTCCCAGAAGGACAAGGGCCCAGGCCATAGTCAAACCTTGGCCATCAGGAACCCACAGGCAAGGGTGCACTGGGCATGGAGACACCAAACTCCCATCAAGGCCAATCCCAGTCCAGCTCTGCCCAACTCAAGGTCTCCACAGTTGTGGGGCTCTGAGAAAAAACACACAGACTCCCCACCCTGAGGCAGGGCCTCAGCTCAAGCCACTCTCTTGAGTTGTGGCGGGAGCTTCCCACTGCGGCCTCTCTGGCCGGGCTCAGGCTACCCACAGGTGCCTTCACCATCAAACCACACCCTTCACCCAGCAAAAGCACAGCCCTTGCAGCCTCCCTACCTCCCCAAATCAAACACCCTGCCACCAACCCCACAGCCAGGGGCCTGGCGCTGCTCTTGGAGCACAGCTGTTCTCAGTGTGGCCCATGAGCGGCACCACCTGTGATGTGTTAAAAAGGAAAGACTACTGAGCCCTATACCAGGGTCTCAGGTGGTTTTTTTTGTTTTGTTTTGGAGGGGGAACTGGGGATTAAACCCAGGGGTGTTTTACCACTGAACTACACCCACAGCCCCTTTTAAAAATTCTACTTTGAGACAAGATCTCACTAAGTTGCCCAAGCTGGACCTTCAACTCGGGATCCTCCTGCCTCAGCTTCCAGAGTTGCTGGCATCAGGCATGTGCCACTGCACCCAGTTCTTAGGCAGCTTCTGAGACTAACCATATAGACAAATTGAAGGAGGGTTGGGGTGCCCCTAGAGGCCACCAAGCAGCCTTCAGCATCACCCCAAGAGCCCAGGTTTCAGGAAGTTTGGGAAGGTCACCAAAAAGACTAACAGGGCCCTGGCATTCCTAGCTGTAAAGTGCACTCAGGTCTCCATAGACAAGCATAAGCCATCAGGGCAAGACTGCCAGCACACGAGCCTAGCACGCACGAGTTACGGCTCCTACCTTACCTGGCCTCAAGACCAAGTCCAAAATTGACAGAACAGTCTTAGACGCAAATCAGACTGTCCCTCACCGCCAGAGAACCCTGCTGTGCCCACTCCCTGGCTCCACAGTGGGAGGGGACTGTCTAGGAACAAGCATGAATGCTAGGACTCTGCCATCAAGCCCCTCAAATGCCCCGTGGAACATTCACCCCTTCAGGAGACTCAGGATCAGGGGTGGCAGTGTGAGGATGGGGAGCACCTGTCAGCTAGGCCAGTCCAGGTGACACTGAGGCCAGTGCATGCACAGCTGCCTGTTAAAGAGGGCATGAGGGACAGGGAGGGGCAGGCAGGGAGAGGACAAACCTCAGGCTTTCAGGGCCACTAAGGCCATGGGAGACAAAGCAAAGAGAGCCAGTGCCCTCATTTCCCCTAGTTTCCCAAACCCTTCGCTCCAACTGGTTCTTCTCAATGAATCATCCTGGCAAGGCAGGGGGCAAGCATACTGTGGCTTCTCCCACTGACAGTGGGCTCTCTGGGTGGCTGCTATAGCAGCCCCATGCTTGCCCAGCAAAAGCAGAGGGTGCAGGCTGCAGGTGCCTGCCGTGCCCACACTCCCTGGCCCAGCAGATGGTTGTTAAGGTCCCCAGCGAGTCTGAGCAGGGTGCAGCACCCAAACAAGCTTCTGAAGCTCCAGGCCAGTTCAGTACTCTGGACAGTGGGAAGCCATGGGTACTACACAGGTGAGCCTGCCTACTGTCAGGACCCTGCCACAGGCTCCCTCTCTGGCTGCCCACAGAAGTACCTGACCCAGCACCCAACTGTTATTGCCTTTGATGTGAAAGATTCTGAGGGGTGGTTTGATGGGTCCGCTGTGCTTCTTCCCAAGGCCTGACTGCCTCTCCAATGTCTTCTGCCCCTGACATGGGGTGTGTGTGTGTGGGGGGACAACGCCCACTGGAGACATGCAGGGCCAGGGCACACTTGCACTGATCCAGGTAAAGCCTGGTTCCTGAGTCAGGGGAGATTCCACTCCTACGGGATTCCTGGTGTCCAGGAGAAAGCAGCCAAAAGCAAAGTTCATTCCAAATCCCACTTAAAATAAGATCTGCCTCCCCAGATTAACAGAAAGTCACTTGATGAGCATTAAGCATTACTATACTCTAAAGAAGGAACTTTTATGAGGCAAGAAAATAAATAACCCAAAACTATCAACGACAAGCAAGGCACAACTGTGCAGGAATCTCTCATGGGATTCCAGCAGTGTACTCCCTTTGGCGCACTTGGCTGCCCACAGTGCTTATCTCCCCTGACCTCGCCTTACTCTTGTAACAGGGCTGCCAGTACTATGACATGTCTGGAGAATTGTTTGGTGACCCCTCTCCACCCAGGTACACTTCTGCATGCACCAAGCACCTGCACTCAGGCCCAGCCACATCAGCTCTGTCCCAGCACCTCGCTGTTTCTGAAGCAATGTTCCAAAGCCTGACCCCCGCCAGACACCAACCACCCCAAACACTAGGAAGAGAACCTCCTTGTAAGCACATCCTAAGTTTAGGCTCTATGCCAGTTTTCTCTTGGCTAGATAGAACACCTATCCTCTAAGGAACACACGAGTGACCAGCAAAACCCAAAAGACGCACAGCAATTCCCCAAAGGGAGAAAATGAGCTGCAGCTCCAAGGATACAAACTCAGCCAGCTGCTGGAACTTCAGGTGCGCAGGCCGACGCGGCCCACTGACCACGGTTTCACGAGACTCCCGCTCACTCAACTACCAGTGCCCACCTCCGTCCAGCATCCCAGCGGAGACCTGCGGCTGGGCGTCTCCGGGACGCCAGAAAACAAGGGTTCATCTGATACAGAGACGTCGGACCGGAGCCCATCCTGCGGGCCTCGACCGGAACCCCGGCGCCCCATAGCTGCGGGGCGGGAGGAAAGGAGGCCGTGGGCGGGGAAAGAGGCAGCGGGCCGTGACCCGGGAGGTGGCGGGAGGCCGCGACGGGTGGGAGGGAGGCCGCATCAGGTGTGAGTTCGCGGACGAGGAAACAGAGGCCGCGAGGGAAAAAAGGTCGCGGACCGGAACGTCGGGAGCGAGTTCGAGGGCCGGGAGGCGGCGGCGGGAAGGAGGCCGCATCGGAAGGGAGTTCGCGGACAAGGAGGCGGGGAGGCCGCGGCGGGAGGGAGTTCGCGGACAGGGAGGCCGCGGGAGGGGAGGCGGGCAGGCCGCGGTGGGCTCGGCGCTCGGCGGCCGACTGGGGCGCGGGCCGGCGGCGGGGCCGGGGTGGCGCTCACCTGGGCGGCCGCGGCCCGGCGCGTCGCGGCGGCAGAGGCGGCGGCGCTCCCTTTGTCTCGGGACTTCCCTCCGCGCCCGCCGCGCGCAGCCCCGAGCGCAGGACCCCGGCGGGCGGGGCGGGGCGGGGCCTGAGCCGGGCTGCCCGCCGCGCGCCTGCCCCGCGCGCCGCCGCCGCCGCCTCGCGCCCAGCACCGCCCGTGCCGCCGCGCGCCCCCCACCGCCCGCGCCTTGTCCCCGAGCGCCCACCGCCTGAGGCCGCCCGGGGAGCCCGAGCCGGGGCTGCCTCTCCTGGCAGGCGGCTCCGCGGACGCCCCCACCCTTAAAGGAGCCGCATCCCCAGCGCGAGGGAGCGTCTGCAAACTCCCCTTCGTGGTGCGCGCGTCCACTCGAGGACACGCCGGCGAGCCGTGCGGGGGAAAGGAAGGTCGAGACCCCCAAGGGCTGCCCGGATGCCCGGAGGGCACCTTCCCGGGCACGGGCCCCGGAGGTCGCCTTGGGACCAGGGCCCGGGTCTGGGGAGCAACGACCGGTGAGGCCTAAGTATCCCCCCCACTCGTCGCAGGACGGTGACGATCCCCGGAGCACAGAGCCCTGTGATGGACCCTGCAATTGGCCAACTCAGGGTACTGGGCGGGGCGTCTCTCGAATCTGCCCAATGAGCTGAGTCCGTACAAAAGGCCAAACAAGCGCACACCGACGGGCAGAGACGTGTGGACGATCCCTAACCCGCCACCTGCCCCTGTTGGGGGAGGGGCGCATCCGCAGGGGACCCCCCCCCCGACCCTCCCGTCCCCCCTCCCCGCAAGTCCGCCTGCACCTGTAGTACCCCTGAGCTTTGCTGTCCCGCCGCTCACGTCCGTTCCGGCCCCCGGGAGCTGGCTGGGCGCCCGATTCCCGTAGGGACAGGTGTACCAGCCCCGGCGGGGTCAGCTCGGGACCGGGCTCCTGGGACGGCGGGAGTGGCCTGCCTCGCTGCTCATCCTTTCATTCGTTTCTGCCACCTTCCTCTCCCTCTTCTCTTCCTCCTCACTTACTCGTTCACGCCCTTGTGTTGGTCTTCCTTCTCTCCTTCCTCGTCCCCTTATCCTTTCTCCTTCCTCTCTTCTTCCCTTCCTACCCTGCCTCTCCCCCCTCCCCGCCCCCGGCCCCACCTCTTGCTGTCCTTACCTTTCCCTTTCCTTCCTTCCTCAGGTCCCAGGGCAGGGACCAAGTTCCCTTCTCCCCTCCTCCACCTCTGGCCCAGAGCTCACATGGGTTCCCTGTGCTCCCAGCCATCCTGCATGTCTTGTGGTTCTCTGCTGGACTAGGAACCCATAGGGCCCAGGAGGTGGACTAAGAGGATCTGCTCTTTTCCCTCCCCACCTGGAGAAGGCATTCCAAGTTTCTCTTAGTCTGAGCTCCCAGGGGCTTTCCCTTCTAGGTCACTGGAAGACCCTGGTCCTTCAGCAGCTTGACTGCAATACTCCATCTAGTCTCTGGGCCCCTGGGCCTGAGTAGCCCTGGAAATCGGCATTTGTGACAAGCACCACAGTTGAGCCTGGCCTGGTCTTGTGGCTGTGGGGCTTTCTGGAGGGAAAGTGAGGGCTCAGCACCAACTGTGGGCAGAGAGAGGGCAAGGCCCACTTGGAGGAGTCATGACCGGTGCAGTTTTGGGAGGCAGACTGGATGTGGTGTGTGATTGTGAAGAGCCTAGACCTGATCCCATGGCCCATGGGGAGCCATAGAATGTTATGGAGCAGGAGAAGCAAGACAAGGCTCTGGTCCCTGTTCTGTGTATGATGAGGGGATGGAAGAAGAGATACTGGCCCTCAGCACTGGTTACTGATTTCCAACCAGCACAGAGAATTTCTTTCCTGGTGGACAGTGGGGTGAGGCCCAAAGGCCCTCATGCTGGATGGAAGGGGTGTGGGGACCCGTGGGAGGGAAGCGGGGTTGTTGGGCTGGAGGAGAGCAGGGCCACCTTAGCCCAGAAACTTTATATATGCACCTGTAGCCCACACCCATGTTCTCAGAGGACAGGGGACTTAACTGGGGCCAGCTTCTTGGGTCCGAAGGAGAACCCCAGTGGAATATGTGAGGGGTTTGTGCAGAGTCAGTAGATGTGAAGTCCTGGGGAGGATTCTAGCTTCTGCACCTGCCCTTGGCCAAGTCCACTTGGGAAGGGCAAGGTGAGTGGGGCTGCCTGGAATAAGGGGAAGCCCTCTTCCCCTGAGTGCCCCTTCCTTTCCCACTGGAGGCTGGGCTCTGCACCCACAGGGTTGTGAGCAAGGGCTGGTTTTAACAAAGAATACCCACCCGCAGAAGAGCTATGTTGAATCCCTACCTCACACCACATATAAAGACTAGCTCAAGGGGCTGGAGTGGTGGCTCAGTGGTTAGGGCGCTTGCCTGGCTTCCATGAGAACCTCACACCCCAGCACCACATACACAACTAAGTGTCAGAAGAAACAAAAACCAGGTTGAAAAAAAATTGATTCTTTCTCACTCTATTAAAAAAAAAGACTAAAAAAGACTAACTCAAGCGTATCCAAACACAGCTGGAACCAGAAGGCTTGGAGGAAAATGGAGAGAGCTTGATGCTGGATTCACAAGGTTTTCGTGGATGTGATGCCTAAAGCGCAGGCAACAAAGGCAAAGTTAGACAAAGGATTTCATCACAATGAAAGCACACTCAACACTGGGCACAGGACAGGAGCACATTTGCAAGATGCTTATGCCTGATAACAGGTTAATATCCAGAACAAAGAGCTAGGCTCCAAAACAAAAAGCACTGCGCCTCTCCACCTCAGGCCCTGCCTCTGCTTCCTCCTCCCACTGGGGCCACACCCCTGGTCCAAGGGGCTTGTGTCCTCAGGTGATTCTGACTTTCAGAAGATAGACTAAGTGGCTGTGACTCATTCTACTATCCGCCCAAGCTCCTGGAGGGAGGCCTCTAACCCCTGAGAGGTGAGTCCTCTCCCGCTGTCCTGCCTCCACACATGGCCAGTCTAGCCTTCTCGGCTGGGAGACCAGCCAGGGGGAAGGTGCAATGTTCCCTTCCTCCCAAGTGGGGGTAAGGGACCTGGCTTTCTAGCACAGAGATCACCGGGCCCAGGCCAGTAGACAGGAAACAGGTGCAAAGTACAGAAAGTCCTCTGTGCAATCACCTGGGCTTTGATGTCTCTCTGTATACCCACCCCTTCCATGCTCATCACTCTCAATCACCAAATCACCAGTGTCAGCAAAAAGAATGGTGCTCAAAACCTGGCTGTGGTCCTGCCTCAGACTGTGTCCCCCACCATGCTCCTGGGGTGTGGGGCCTTGTGAGGGGATCCCCAGTTCTAAGCATTTCTGGAGAGCTGAGAGGTTGGAATGAAAAACAACTGACTGACTTGGGCACTGCAAAGAAAAAGGGGTGGCTGGGTAGAGTGGGCATGTCCTCCACTCCTGTGCAGGAAGGGCCTGGGCACAGGTTTAGAGTCTGGCCCAGAGCTGTGTCTGCTCCCAACCACCTGAACGCACCGAAAAGCCTGAGAGCACCAGGATGCATGGGGCATAGCCTTATGTGTGCTCCCACTTGGCCATCCTTTCATTCATTCCCTGCCCAGGTGTTGAGCTCAGGTCAAGCTCAGGGTTGTGTTACCCAGGGCTCCTCCAAGGGAGTGCGAGAAGACTGCGCACAGTGTGAAGGGTCCAGGTGCCCTGGAGCCCTACACCTTGTACCTCCAGGGCCTGCATCCTGCCAGAACCTTGGCCCAACCTCTTCCCTGTGGGCCTCAGGTGAGCCCCAGATACCTGTACTCCTGCTGGCTTCTGTCTCCTGGAATTTAGGTCAATTCTGTCGCCTCCACTTGCATGCCCTACCCAAATGACAGCCTGGTGGCTCCTTGCCACCTCTCCAGGCCCCAGTACCTGGGTGGAAGGCAGCCAGTGGGGCCATTGGAGGATGGGGCACACTGGGTCCACAGGGGCCAGGGTTGGAGCTTGGTTTGGGTTCTAGGTGCTGAGGGACACTGCTGGCAGTGTAGACCTGGGTGTGCCCATGGTGCAGGTACCCAGGTCTTCATGAAGGGCCATCCAGGAGCGAGGCCACGTGAGGACTTCGAGATGGCATTCAGAGCCCAGCAGAGGAGCCAGCAAAGTAGACATCCCCTCTGCGAAGAAGAAAACCAGGAAGGTTTGTCAAGGGAGCTACCTGAGGCAGTGTCCAGAACCCAGTGGCCTGTTGGGCAAAGTCTGCTTGTGGGTAAAGCGAGGCATCAGTGACGTGTCAGGTTCTAGGATGCTCAGGGGTTGGCGCAGGGATCCCCGCAGGGTAGCAACTTCTGCTCTCTTCCGCCCCTGGTGGCCGCATCCGGGTCAGGTGGAGCTGGTGTGGAATGGAGTTGAACTGTCCTCAGGAACTCAGCATGAGTCAGCGAGGGCCCCTCCAAAGAACCGAGGGTCTACGCTCGGAGCTGTACCAGCAGAGTGGGACATGTAGGGCAGGCCGCGGGCACTGGAGCCGTGCATAAGATGCCCAGGGAGAGGCCACGGCCCTGCAGTCACTCCTCTTGACCACACGGGGGCGCTGTACCACAGACCGGGGAGGGGTGTGACCAAGGGCGGGGCTGCAGTCGCACCTGTTCCCCACTGTTGCCTGGTAGGTAGCCCCGACCTCCTTGATTGACAGGTGCAGTAGATTCCCTTCCCCACCCCCTCCCCAAGCCGACCTTTTACATTTAAGTTTCTTAGGTGGACTTTAGGGACAAATGGCTTATACTTTTGTGCAGATAAATATGTGTGTGCGTCCACAAGCATTCAGTTGGTGCAGGTTTTTGGGGGTGC
Organism: Aplodontia rufa; assembly: GCA_004027875.1. Taxonomy (NCBI): domain Eukaryota; kingdom Metazoa; phylum Chordata; class Mammalia; order Rodentia; family Aplodontiidae; genus Aplodontia; species Aplodontia rufa. The sequence goes on from PVKS010014680.1 coordinate 42,675, forward strand.
ATGATGTTCACAGTGTTTGTTAATCTTCGGGCACAGATAGGTCAGCTTAAGAAACTTGCTTTCTAAACCGTGGCTCAGCTGTATTGCGTTTGCCTGGCAAGCATGAGGACCCGGGTTCAAACCCCAGCATCACGTACAGAAATAAGTGTCAGAGCAAAGAAATACAGATTAAAAATTAAATAAAATTAATGCTCTCCTTCTCTCTCTCTCTCTATTAAAAAAAGTATTGAAAAGAAACGCTGTCTGGGTTGTGTTCACCTGTTAATCTTATTCAGGTCTCTGTCCCTTGCTCAGGGATGCCAGTTCCAAGAAAGCAGGGATATTCACGTACTTCTGGCTCTAGGAGTGGTGGCTGGCACGTGGCAGATGCTCCTTAATTATTTGTGGAATGAATCAGCCAGAGCTACAATGGACATTAACTATGATATACGGACTGAACTGGTTGAATCAGACCAGGAGCTTGAGAAGAAAAAATGGCTTCAGTTGAATTTCCACTTTTGCATCATGGCCCTTGCAGTCACGTGAGCAGTGAGGCATGCCATGGTCACATCTGTACACTGGGCCTCCAGCATTGCAGTACCTGTACCACCTAGGGGACAGAGGTAGGGAGTAGCCCTGAAGAAGGAAGTGGGATCTAGGGCAGCCTGCTGGGCTGTGGGAGAAGGGAAGAGAGACCTGGCAGACAGACAGGAGCATTGGAGGAGAGGTTGGTGTCTGGTGTCTCAGTCCCTCCCACCCCAAGACCCAGAGGGAAGGAGACAGGAAACAGATCCCTGTACTGGGATCCCAGAGCTTCTCATATTCCCAAGGGGTTCTGGATCAGGCACTCTCCTGATCAGGCACACCAGAGGAAGGGAGGGATACCCCTCTGGTGTGCTCCCTAATGGAAGTCAGGTATAGTAGGCATCCCCAAGTATGGATACGTTCTTTTCCAGGTGGCTGTGAGAATAATGGCTACCCAAAGATATGTCCACATCCTGATTTAGGAACCAGTAAGTATTGTGATATATAGATTTCCTGTCCCCGCAGCCTCAGAAAGACATGCAACAGATTCTGGACACTTTGAGTTCTCCTTGTCAGAGACCAGCAGACAGGAGGAAGTGCTGCCATATTGGCAAAACCATTGGCCTCTTGCTGCCCCCTTTAATTTTGAGACAAAGGACAAAAGCAGCCATTGGCCCAGGAAGTCCCTGTGACTGGAGTAGACAACGATACCAGGCAGTTCCAGAGTTCCCAGTGGTAGCCTGGGGAGCACCTAGGCTGGACAGCAGAAGCATCTGACCGGGCTCTATTGGATCTCTGTAGTGGCCCCCCAAGGCTGCAGATTTAGCTCCCTGCTTCTCCAGGGAGAGAGCTCCCTGGTTCTGCAACCACTGTCCCCAGAGGGGGGAAATATGAAAAAGGACAGGAGGATCCATTAATTAAAAATGTTTTTCTTTCCTCTCTTCTTACTCACATCAGATATTTCCTTTCAACCTATCTTTCTTTTTGCTGATCTTTCCTTTGCCACATTCATTCTGCTGTTAAGTTCTGATGACTTTAAAATTTCATCTGTTGTATTTTTCACATTTTTTGATTGAATTTTTTTCCTTTACAGAGAGAGTGAGGGCTCTGTCTCCCGCCATTCCGGGAGGAGTCTGCTCGCACTTCCTGTTGTTCTCTTGAAATCTGTCTACGATGCTTGCTCAGCGTTCCTTGCTTTCATTTTCCATCTCATCTCTGGGGGACATGAACCCAACTTCCACCAATAAAGAAATAAAATTGATTCTCTCTCCCTCCTCTCTATTTTAAGAAAGAGGGAGGGAGGGAGAGAGAGAGAATCAATTTTATTTATTTTTTTATCCAGCTTTTGTTTCTCCAATAGCTGTTTTGTATGTGGTGCTGGGATCTGAACCTGGATCCTCACACATGCCAGGTAGGTCTCGAACCTCTCAGCCACTGCTCCAGCCCTGATTGAATGTTTTTAATTATAATTTGATGTGGTTTGATTTTCATTAATGGCATGTTTAAATATCTCAATTAAAAGATCCTGCACATCAACAACAGCTCTTTCTGAACTGAGCTGGGCCAGCTTTGTGCAGGGCCGTGGGGAGCTCATAATCGTTGGCCTCCCCCAGGGTCCAGCACTCTGTTGCTCTCTTGTGCAGCTGTGGGTCAGAGAAGGTGGATTTTCCCAAATGACATGGCCAAGTTGTGTAAGCCCAGGGTGCTGACAGCCTGCTCAGCACTCCAATTCTACCTCCTTGGTGGTATGTCTTTTTCTCATTTGTAAATCCAAGCAGTAAAACTGTCCCTGGGGGCCTGGAGCAGTGCCTCAGTGGTTATATGCTTGCCCAGCATGCACAAGTATGTGAGTTTAAACCCAAGCACCATGTACATGACAAAGTCTCAGGGCAACTAAAAGCCACATGAAAAACTAAAATAAAATTGTTTTTCTCTTTCTCTCTCACTGTTCCTCTCTCTTAAAAAAACAAACAAAGAAACAAACAAACAAAAAACTCAGACCTAGTTAGTGGTCTGAGCAGCACTGACCAGGGGAAATAAATGCACCTGGTTGTGGCCACTGGACAAAGGACCGTGTCTTGCAGGTCACTCATGGTTGATGGATTTGAGGATGTAACCCAGGTGATGGGATGCAGGGAGCTGGGCCAGCCTGCTCCTTGTGTCGGGGCAGGAGAGGGCTGGGGAGGCAGCTGGGTATTTATACCCTGTCTCTGCTTTCCTGGGGCTGCTCTCTAACTGACCCTGAACTCCCCATTTTAACCTGGCCTTCAGGAAGGGTGCTAAAGTTCCCACCAGAAAGGAAAGTCAGGCTCCCACAGGTCCCAAGGCAGGCCCTGTGCCTTCTTCCTGTATCCTGGGACTGCAAGGTCCTAGTGGCATCTCTCTGGGGTTTGTGGGCTTCTTGGTCCTGCTGTGATGTGATGCAGCTGGTGGAGGCCTGGGGCTGGGGCTCAGTCTGGCAAAGCCCATGGTTACAGGCTGTCTCATTAACCTGGGTTGGCAAGACTGTACCCAGCAGGGCCAGGAGGGAATTGGATGGGGCTGATGACCACAGAGGGTGGATCTCCCACACAGTGGTGTTACCTCCAGGGGCATCTTACATTCTGGGGACCCTGGTGCAGGGAGCAGCAATTCAAGGTCTTAGAAATGTTAAATAGTAGCCAGCAATGAGCTGTGAAATGCATAGCAAGGTCACAGGCTCGCTTTAACCTACTTTAACCTACTCTTTTTTTTTTCTTTTCTTTTCTTTTTTTCTTTTAAGAGAGAGAGAGAGAGAGAGAGAGAGAGAGAATGAATCAATTTTATGTATTTTTCCATCTGGCCTTTGTTTCTCCGACACTCTGTTGTTGTGTGTGTGGTGCTGAGGTTTAAACCCAGGTCCTCGCACATGCCAGGCAAGCACTCTGCTGCTGAGCCACAGCTCCAGCCCCTACTTTAAGCCACTCTTAAAGTTTTCTTTTGCTACTGCCAAAGCAGATGAGTAAGTAATTTGTGCAGTACGTTAGTACACAACATTGAGGGTGAACAAAAGCAACAGAGATGATGGGAAAGGGGAGCTCTCGAGAACAAAGGATCCGTGGCACTACCTCTTTTCAGGATCCATAGAGGTTAAGATAAAACTAGAAGCTACAGTGCTAGGTGCCTCCTGCTAGCTCAGAGGGAGATATTCTTTAGTAGCATAGGCACACTGAGGTAACTTTGGCCACCATTGACCCCAATGCCCACATGAACATGGGATGGACTTGTAGATGAAGCTCCCCTAAGTAGGATGGCCACCATGACAGTTCAGAAGAGGACCAACTAAGGTCAAAAATTCTGCTGCCAGGAGGGCTAGAGCGGTTGCTCAGTGGTTACAGTGTCTGCCTGGCATGCACAAGGACCTGTGTTCAAACATCAGGACCACAGACACAACTAAGTGTCAAAAAACTAAAACCCGGATGAAAAGGTAAATAAAGTTGATTCTTCTTTCTCTCCTCAATCTCTCTCTTTAAGAAAAACCAAACAAACAAATAACTCTACCCCTAGTTGTTACTGAGCTTGCACTTGCCTGGCATGTGTGAGGACCAAAACCGCGTACAGTGAAGGAGGAGTTGAACACCGATGGGCAAAGGCTGCAGAAGGAGGACCGTGATTTTCAAGCCAACCATAAAACAGCAATAAATTTGGAGACGGCATTGCCTCATTTGTCGTTCTGTCTTCAAAGACAGCACATTCTCTCTGGAGAGCGCTCCCTGCTTGAGCCTTACTTTGCTTTTACTTTACTTTCACTTATGAGATTCTCATGCATGAGTTTTGGGGTCTAACTTTAAGTTTTCTTTTGTGGGAACACAAGAACCGAGTTTTGGGATTTCAGCTCCCTGCTTTCCAGTGAGACCTGGAGCCCTTGTTCCTCAGGCTGCTGACAAGTTCAGCCTGAGTCATCCTTATTCACTAGGGCAGGGAAGGGTCCTAAGGTTAGGATGCCCACAGTACACCTTGCTCCAAGGGTCTGTCCCCGGCTCCTGTGGTTGTTGGTATAGCCTGTCTCTGACCTCAAATCCCATCCTCAGCTAGCCTTGGATTGGGGCCAGGTTGAGTATTTGGGGAGTCGTGGACGGTCAAGCCAAAGAGGAGAAGCAGGCTCCAGGGCCCCAGAGCAAATCCACTTTCCCAAGAACAGTGGGTTTCCTAGGTCAGGATGTGGAGGAGCCTGACCTGGAACCAGGAGGAGCCATCGGTGTCAGCATTGCTGGGTGCTCCCTGCAGGGCCAGTTCTCCACCCCGCTCCATTCTCTGTCTCCCTGCAGCCCAGGCTCTGGGCTTACTCACTGCCCCTCTGTGTCCCAGGCTGGGCCCCATCAGGAACTCGTGAGGCCCTCTGTTACTGCCGCCCCTCAGTCTTCTTCACAGGGAAGCTTTCTTTGTCCCCCTAATACGCCCTGGGCAGGCTACCCCATCACCCACTTCCTTTGATGAAAGATAAATGGCTCCCAGGGCTGCCAAAAGGAGAGTATGGTAAGGAGCAGCCCCACTCAGTGGCCAGACTCTGGAAGCCAGCACTTCTCCTCTCACCTAGGCCCTGTGCTGCCCCCAGGATGCTGTGGCTGCTGCTCGTGGCTCTCCCCTGCCTGGGGGACTCCAGTCCCCTGACCCCCGGTGAGTCCT
>PVKS010014681.1:0-47631 GCA_004027875.1 Aplodontia rufa
TCCCCCATCCTCCACTTGGTTGGTGATGTTAAGCATTCATAATAATGGCAAAAATATTGGAGCTACCCTAAATGCCCAACAATGGGGGATGCAGCCAACATAACACAACACATCCTTCAGACAGCCCTGCCACCACCAAGATTACTGATAGAGTTCATTCATGTGGAACTCTGCTCAGCCTACTTTAAGGAAATAAATATGAACCCTTTTTTTGAATGAAAAAAAAATCTCACCAATGCACATGTGAAAATTGATACATAACCAAAGAGGCCTGAAGAGTTACACATCAGAATTCTATTATACTTTTCTCTGGGGGACGGAAAAATGGATATACTTTTAAAATTAAGTGGATTTGTTGTTGTTCTTAAACTGACCTGAGCATTTATTTATAAAAAATAGTCCCCAGGCTAAATGCTGTCTTCTGAATGTAACAGGTGTGGCCTTCAGCGGCCCAGCCGTCTATCATGGTTGAGATGGGGGGAGTCAGGGATCCTCTCTTCCGACTACAGAGCCTGGATCTCCTTGAATTACCAAGGTGCTTTTGCAGTCTGCTTAGTGGGGGGTGTAAATCCTTCCGAAAGGACAAACTGGGAGAAGAACAAGAGAGACCCAGAGAATACAAGGATGGAGACCTCGACCCCCAGGGCGGTTGGAATCACACTGCTCCTGCTGAGGGTCCATTAGTGCATTCAGTTAGCTTCCAACTCATCTAGATGTTAGAGAACAGCAGCAAAAGAACTGGAAGACTCTGTCCTTGAGGATCCTGGAGAAGAGTGGAGAGACAGACCAGATTAAAAACAAACTATTTAGCAGGGGCCAGTGGTGCCTACCTGTAATCCCAGTGACTCAGGAGGCTGAGACAGGAGGATTGCAAGTTTGAGGCCAGCCTCAGCAACTTAGCAAGGCCCTGTCTCAAAATTTAAAAAAATAAATATATAAAAGGACTGGGGATGTGGCTCACTGGGTTCATAATCCTCAGTACCAAATTTTTAAATTTAATTTTTAATGTAATAAAAATTATACAGAGGCTGGGGGTTTGATGAGTGGTAGAGCATTTGTGTAGCATGCTCAAAGGCCTGGGTTCTATACCCAGAACCACCAAAAAAGAAAAAAGTCAGGCAATGGAGAAAAAGTGGAGGGGGACAGGGCGTGCCCTGTGGGGCTAGGGTACAGCTGTGGTCCCCTGGGCCTCCCCCGTTCCTGGGGGGATTCCCACACCCAGACACAGGCAAGCTGTAGCATCTCCCAGCCCTGAAACCAACGAGAACAAAGCCAGGTTGCTCTTAAGGAAAAACATTTGCACCTCATACGTGATAACCTGCCTCATTAAATTTAATGGGCTGGTTATTCCTGTTAAATAAACATCAACTAATTATGAAAAACATATTTGCCAAAGTTTGACTGTGGAACGTATGAACCAATTACATGGTTATTCAGCCTCAAAACACTCGGAGTAATGAGCTGGGGTGCCCACCAGCAGCAGGGAGGGATGGTAGAGTCTGGGATTCAAAGAAGTCCCCACCAGTCCTTCCCACGTCCTTTCCAGAACTCGATAGGTCTCATGAATGTCAGTATCCAGGAGAGTCAGGGTTCTGTGTCAGTCAAATCCCTTTAGCACAGACGACAGACTGGTAGCTCAACTAAGAGTGTTGATCCCTAGCCCCGAAGAGAACGCATTGGTTCAAGTGATAGAAAAGTCCAAAGCAGGGCTGGAGCGGTGGCTCAGCGGTTATGGCGTTTGCCTGGCAAGCATGAGGACCCGAGTTCAAACCCCAGCACCACGTACACAACTAAGTGTTGGAGCAACTAAGGCCATGTGAAAAACTAAATAAAAGTTGTTTCTCTCTTTCTCTGTCTCTCTCACTGTCCCTCTCTCTTTAAAAAAAAAAAAAAAAAGTCAAGTCCAAAGCAGGCTTCAGGCACAGTTGGATCTAGGAACCGAAACACAATTCCTGGGCTCTGGATTCTCCCCTTCCGACTCTTAGCTGTTTTCCTCTGCATCACAAATCTTCTAGGACTCCATGCGGTGCCCCAGCAATTCTTATAAAGGGAATTTCTGTTTCCCTATAGTTCTGCTTAGGAGTTTAAGGGAAGATAAAATATCACCCTAGAGTTAACCAAGTGCTATCGGGGGACTGGAGCAGTGGCTGGGCGGTTACAGCGCTTGCCTGGCTTGTGTGAGGACACGGGTTCAAGCCCTAGCACCTCATACACAATGAAATATTGGAGCAAGGAAAGTCACATGAAAAACTAAATAAAATTGATTCTTTCTCTCTCTCTCTCTCTCTCTCTCTCTCTCTGTCTCTCTCTGTCTTTGGGGAAAAAAACTCATATCAGACTCTCAAAGGAAGGCAAAGAAACAGTTATCTGGGGGCAGGCGAAGCGCTGTGTAGGAAGGCTTGCCTAGCATGCACAAAGCATTGGGTTTGATGCCCTGGCACCACATAAAAAGGAAAAGAAAAAATTAGCCCACAGCATAATGATTTACCAGGGAAATGCAAAATAAAACCGCAAAGAAGTACTGCCACACATCCATCAGCGGCTGAGATGGAAGAGAGAGGCAGCCCCTGGTGTTGGTGAGACTAGGACTCCTGGCACTGCTGTTAAGAATGCGAAATGGGGGCTGGAGCTGTGGCTCGGCGGTTACAGCGCTTGCCCGGCTTGCACAAGTACGTGAGTTCAAACCCCAGCACCCACCACGTACACAACGAAGTGTCCAAGGGATGAGAGTCACATGAAAAACTAAAGATTGCTTTGCTCTCTGTCTCTCTCACTATCCCCTTACTTAAGAAAAAAAATGCAAAATGATTATAACTACTTTATAAAATGATTTGGCAGTTTCTTATCAAATTAAATATCCACCACCACTATGAAAAAGCTGGCTGTTTTAGTCCTAGAGAATGAACAGGAACATCCTCTACGTGGTACATAGAGTTCTATTTGTAACAAGAAAAGGCTTGGAACACCCTAAATGCCCACAGAGAGTAGAACAGTTAAGTTGTAGTTAATTCATGCAATGAGATACTATGTAGCAACAAAAAAGAACACAGTGCAAGGCAGGCAAGGTGGTGCACACTGTGATCCCAGCAACTCTAGAGGCTGAGGCCGGAGGATCATAAGGTTGAGGCCAGCCTCAGCAACCTAGCAAGACCCTGTTTCAAAAATAAAATAAAAAGGACCGGGGTTGTAGCTCAGTGGTAAAGCACCCCAGGCTCAATCCCTAGTACCAAAAAATTAAAATTATAAAAAAAGCTCTAGAGCTCCCCGAAACAACATCGATGACTCTTTCAAACATCACATGCACAAAGGCAAAGCCAGGTAGAGAATTCACGGCTGTATTTTCCTTCTGTTTCTTCCCACTCGCACATCTCAATTTCGTGGGTCCTCTGCTCAGGGTCTCCCAGAGTGTGGCAGTCTCCCAAACTCACCTGGCTGGTAGCAGCGTTTATTCCCTGGAGTCCAGAGGGGAGTGCGTTTTCTCTACTAGCTCAGCTCCTGGAGGCCACCAAATGTCCCCTGCCTCATAACCCACCCACAACCTGGCATTCACTTCCTCAAAGGCAGCAAGGGAGTCTCAAAGAAGAGACTCCTGCAGGGCATGACGCGGTCACCACTAAAGCATCCGTTTGCCTCTGACCTCTCAATTGGTTAAGAAAGTCACAGGACTGAGGGGAGGGATCTTACGAAGGTGTACCCTGTGGCTGCACCTCAGAGTACGTCTGCCACGTTAGTGGATGGCTCCGTTTCCATCAGATTCAAAGACCAGAGGCGGGGGGGACTCCCCAACTGACAGGAATCAGGATAGTGACTGGGGATGGGGTGGGGACCGAGGAGGGGGTCGTTGTGGTAGTTACACAGCACACAGTACACGGCCCTGTGGGCTTAAGGACTGCGTACTTCACTCTGTGTAAATTAAAAGGAGGAACAGGGCGTGGCAGAGCACACCTATAATCCCAGCTAGTCAGGAGGCTGAGGCAGGAGGATCCCAAGATAGAGGCCAGCCTCAGCAACTTAGTGAGACCCTGCATTGAAAAATAAAAAGAGCTGAGGATGTAGTTCAGTGGTAGAGCATCCCTGGGCTCAATCCCCATTACTGCAAAGAAAGAAGAGAAAGGGAGAGGAGGGAAAGGGAAGAGAAAAAGAAAGAAGGGCAAGCGAAGGAGGGAGGGAGGGAGGAGAAGAAGAAAAGGAGGGGGAGATCCAAAAATCTATTGTCTGGAGAAGAAAATATGGGGAGAGAGCATGAGTTCCAACCAGGGAGTGGAGTCTGTGTCCCTGGCTGTCCCCGAGTCTGGGGGAAACAGCAGGCTGTGCTATCAGCCTTTCCTCCAGGGACCTGGGGCAGGGGTTAGAAAGTGTTTTCATTATGTATCATTTTATGCACGGCTTGGGTTTAAAAAAACACGAACATGGGGCTGGAGCGATGGCTCAGCGGTTACGGCGCTTGCCTGCCACGCACAAGGACACGAGCTCAAACCCCAGCACCACGCACACAACCAAGTGTTGGAGCAACGAAAGCCACATGAAAAACTCAATAAAATTATTTATCACTCTCTCTGTGTCCCTCTGTCCCTCTCTCTTTATAAAAAACAAAACAGGAACATAGAGTTTAATAATATAAGCATTTTTAAGGGCAGACAACTTGGAGGGCAGAAAGGTTCTGGAGTTCGCCCCGAGCTGCCCCCACTAACCGAGTGTGTTGACAGCGGAGGGGAGGTGAGGGTGGAAGTGAGGAGACACCTTTTCTTATCTTGTTTTTTTTTGTGTGTGGTCCTAGGGATTGAGCCCACAGGCACTTAACCACAAAGCCACATCCCCACCCCTTTTTTGTTTTTATTTTTTAAGAAAGAGGGGGGGAGAAAGAGAGGAGAGAGAATCCATTTTTATTTAGTTTTTCATGTGGCCTCCACTGCTGGAACAGTTTGTTGTGTACGTGGTGCTGGGGCTTGAACCTGCATCCTTGCGTATGCCAGGCAAGCGCCTTAACTGCTGAGCCACCGCTCCAGCCCCCGTTTTTTATTTTTTGTTTTGAGACAGGGTCTGTCTGCCTCAGTTACCCAGGCTGGCCTCCAACTTGAGATCCTCCTGCCTCAGCCTCCCTGGTAACTGGGATGACACACCTGGCACTAGGATAGGAATTTCCAAGATTGGTTCCAGGTTGGACTAGGGAAAGTCTTATCTTTTTCTCATAGTGACTGCAGTGACGGGTCACTCATGTGACTCCGAAAGGCCAATCAAGTGCCAGGGGCACCTTGGCCAACAATTAGGAAAAGCGCACCTAAAAACACACAGAGGAAGGTGGAGCCAAGAAGCAGATGCCCGGGGATATGCTTGGAGCCCCTGGATCCAGCCGTGCCTGAAGTCCCAGGCCCTTGGACCACTCAGAGAACTGAGTCAACTAATGTCCCTCAGAATGAAACCAAGCTGGGTTTTTGTCCAGGCAGGATTTCAGCCAGCCTATACCTGTGCTGTTCTATCCATTATGTTTGGTGAACACTCTGAATGACTATTTTTTAAAAGAGTGCGTGTGAGAGAATCAGTTTTATTTGGTTTTTCGAGTGGCGTTCGTTGCTCCGATATTTCAACACTTAGTACAGGAGAGGTAGACTGAGTCCTGTCCACACATTCGCAGTGGATCCCAGCCTGTGCCAGGCAACACGGGTGCCCCATGATACCTCGTTTCTAGTGGGGACGCAGGTCCAGAAGCAGGCGTGCTGAGGGGCTTCCCCGGGCTGCTTTGCCCCAGGCTGGGTAGGCGAGTGCTCCAGGGTGGGCTTCCCGGAGGAGGAGCCTGCTCCACGGCTGTGGCTGAGGTCAGCAGAGTGACCTCGGGGAATTGGAGGCAGCCCAGGCAATTCGGATGGTGGATGAGGAGAGTCACAAGGATCCAGCCCCTTCCCTGCCCATTGGTCCTTGCGCCTCAGAGAGAGTTTAACACACGTGTCTGCTCAGGTCCCCAGAGGGGGCACAGTTTGCACTGTGATCCCACACTGAGGGGTGGGGTCTGGAGGGCAACCTGGGAAGGACTACGGCCCGGTGATTCCCCTTTTGAAATCAGTGCTGTTTCTGATGGAGTCTATCTACCCTAGCGGCCACTCTCCCCAGCGAAGGGCTTCCCAGGAGGGGAGATGCAGAGGAGGACACAGAAATCCTGACTTCAGTTGAACGTGGTGGCGCATGCCTGTACTCCCAGCAGCTCGGGAGGCTGAGGCAGGAGGATCGCAAGTTGGAGGCCAGCCTCAGCAACTTAGTGAGGCCCTGTCTCAAAATAAAATATAGAAAGGGCTGGGGGTGTGGCTCAGTGATTAAGCACCCCTGGGTTGAATAGAAAAAAAATCTAAGAAGAACTTCCCTTTACTTCCCCCTCACCGCTATTCTTTTCTTTTTCTTTTTTTTTTTTTAAGAGAAGCAGTTTTAGTTAGTTTTTGATGTGGCGTTTGTTGCTCCAACACTTCATTGTGTATGTGGTGCTGGGGTTCGAACCCGCATCCTTACACCTGCCAGGCAAGCGCAGCTGCGGCCCCCAGGCAAACGTCTCTGAGGCCAGGTGGTTGGCAGCCACCTCAAAGCTCAGCAGGTGGGACTGGGGTCCAAGGCCAGAAACCCAGGCCCTGAAAGTCAGGTGTCAGATTATGTTTTCCAAAATTTGGGTCTGAGGTGTCCCCAGAGGCTCACGTGTGCCACAAGGTGAGGAAGTTCGGAGGTGAAATGATTGGGTGGGGAGAGACCATCGGGACATCAGCCCCTCTTGGGGGTTAATGGGGCCCTGGAGCAGGAGGCTGTGGCTGGAGGAGGTGGACCGCGGGGGCGTTCTTGGGGGTTTGTATCTTGTCCCTGGTGCTGTTCCTGGCTGGTTCCCCCTCCACTATGATGTTCCGCCTCCGCTCAGGTGCAGAGCAATGGAGGTGGCCATCTGCAGGTGGAGACCTCAGCCCTCAGAGCTCAGATCCACTTTCCCCGCTCGAAAACTGTTCTTCTCCGGTCGTTTGGTCACTGCAGTGAGGCTGAGCGAAGCGGGGGCTGACGGGGCTTGTCACTGTTGCCCTGTGCAGAGTGACATGTGGCTCCCAGGCGTCTGGGCCCCTTGCCCTCCCTGTCCCCCTTTGTGCCTGTGGGAGCTTGGAGCTGCCCTGCAGCCCGGTGCTGAGAAACCGTGTGCAAAGGCCGGGCAGGGGTACAGGAGCAGCCCCAGGGGAGTCCTCCCAGCCAGATCCTGGACACAAGCAATGAACCACAGCCCCGCAGGGGTCTCAGACACCCTTCCTGCCCAACTCTCCAGTGCCCCACAGAAGTCCTAAGAAGCCATAAACACCTGCCCAGGGGGTGCTGGGGTGACTTGGTTTGCAAGCAGCACCGGAGAGCAAAAGGACCCCACCAACCCTTATGGATGCTCTAACGTGACCACCCCGCTTTTAAGAAAGATGAGGTCTCTGGTTGCTTGCAGCTTCCCTTCTGGAGTGACGGACAGCTAACGGGGACACATGAGGGGCTGTGTGCTATGTCACACCTAAGTGGGGAAGGTGGTGGGGTGCACGTTTTATCAAAGAATCGCAGCCTTTCACTGAAGAGGCGACGAGAACTGAGGCCTATTTAGTGGGGAGGCAAGCTGGGGAGGCTGGAACCCAGGAAACCCCAGGATTTTTACAGTGCTCTTTGCTGAAGGCCACACCGCTAAAGTCCCTGCTGGCCTGGGACCTCTGTGGCAGCTGATGGGGGCAAACTCTACCCCTAAAGTAATATCAGTAGCAGAGCCGGACTTGGCATAAAAGTCACAGCCAAGATATTTTATTTTTTAAGAGAGAGATTGAGAGAGAGAGAGAGAATGAGAATCAGTTTTATTTAGTTTTTCATGTGGCTTTCGTTGCTCCACACTTCATTGTGTACGTGGTGCTGGGGTTCGAACCCGTGACGTTGTGCATGCCAGGCAAGCGCCATAACTGCTGAGCCACTGTTCCAGCCCAAGCCAAGGTATTTTTTTTAAATTTTGTATTTTGAAATTATTATAATAATTTTAGATTCCCAGTAAGTTGGAAAAATAGTGGAAAATTCTCGAGTATCCTTCACCCAGTTTCCCCCCAGTGGTTACATCTTAGCTAACTAAAACACAGCATCAAAGAGACCAGGACATTGACATTGGCATAGAGAGGGTCTAGTTCTGTGTCATTTTGTCATATGCGTAGAGTCACACAGCCTTCATCAAAATCAAGACACAAGCTGGGCGCCCTGACTCACACCTGTAATCCCATCGACTTTGGAGGCTGAGGTAGGAGGATTGCTAGCTTGAGGCCAGTCTCAGCAAGTGACTGAGAAAGAGGGAAACCCAGCCCTTTTTATTTCTCAAAATAAGAAATAAAAAGGGCTGGGGTTGTAGCTCAGTGGTAAAGCGCCCCTGGGTTCAATCTCCAGTTTCAAGAAATAGATTTTAAAAATAAAGCCACCAGGATTCAATCATGGTGGCTCCACCCTGATCTAATCCTCGTCACCTCCCAAGGTTTCTCCTCTAAACATCAGAATTGGATTAAATTTTCTCTCTCTTAATGCCTCACGATGAAGATTGAATTTCAACACAGGAACCTCAGGGGACACTCAAAACATGTCCACAGTGTAGCACTCTGGTCACTGCCGGTCTCTGCTCCATCTGTATAATTGTGTCATTTCAAAAATGTTATAAAGGGGCTGGAGCGGTGGCTCAGTGGTTACGGCGCTTGCCTGGCATGCACAAGGACACGGGTTCAAACCCCAGCACCACGCACACAACTAAGTGTCAGAGCAACAAAAGCCACGTGAAAAACTCAATAAAAATTGGTTCTCTCTCTCTGTCTCTCTTTTTCTCTTTCTCTCTCTCTCTCTCACTGTCCTTCTTTCTTAAAAAATGCTATATAAATGCAATCATGACATTTATGCCGTCTGTAATTATTGGTCCTGATGTAGCTTAAGCCTGACATTTTATGTTTTGATTTGTGTCTGGTTTATTATTGTTCTTTCTCTTTATTTTCTTTTTTCTACCTTCCTACGGGTTCTTTGAACATGTTCTTAGCATTCCGTTTTGGTGTATCCACGGTATTTTTAGATTCTTTCTTTCTTTCTTTCTTTCTTGTTTTTTCAGGGCTCAGGACCGAACTCGGGGCCTTGCACATGCTAGGCAAGCGCTCTGCCACTGAGCTGAATCCCCAACCCCTAGATTATTTCTTTGCTTGGATTTCTAGTGGTTGGTATCAGGATGGCATTCAGTAGTGTACTGATCACGATCTACCAAGGCACATGTGGAAACCTCTCATGTCCTTTCCCCCTCTCCCATTTATAACATAATTACCTTAAATATTTTCTCTCCTTACACGGAGACATCAAACAGTGCTATGATTCTTGTTTCAGTCATCAAACGTCATTTTAAAAACTTCAGAGAACAAGTCGATTGTATTTATCCATAGTCTTTCTCTCTCTTTTTTTTTTTTAGAGAGAGAGAGAATCAATTTTATTTCATTTTCTCACGTGGCTTTCGTTGCTCCAACACTTCGTTGTGTCCGTGGTGCTGGGGTTCGAACCCTGTCCTCGTGCGTACCAGGCAGGCACCGTAACCACTGAGCCACCGCTCCAGCCCCTCCTTGATGTCCCAAGACTCTTGTATCGTTTTTCTACGTACAGAATTTCCTTTAGCCGTGGTGGGGGTGCACGTGTAAGGTCTGCTGGTGACAAACTTTTCCTTCACTGTCCTGATTTTTCCTCCTTCTCGAAGGGTAGTTTCGCTGGGTATAAAATTGTGGTTGCCAGTTCTTTCTTACAGCACTTAAAGATGTTCCTTGTGGCCCTACCTTGCTTCTGAGGACGGACCCACAGTATTTTAATTATTTTCTTATTATTTTCTTATTAGTTTTTATTATTTTCTTATTATTTAATTATTTTCTTAAGGAAGGTGGCCCTCGTCTGGGCCACAGCCCAGCTCTTTTTCTTTTTTCGCTTCTGGAAGATTGAATGACGTGTGTTGATGTGCGTGTCTTTGAGTTGATTGGGATTCATTCAGTTCCTTGTATCTGAGGGGCCATGTCCTTTCCCAAATTCTGGGAATTCTTGGAATACTTTCTTTAGCCTCCCTCTCTTTCTCCTCTCCTTCCGGGGCACTCTGACAAGAATGTCAGCTCTTTCGTGGGGTCCAGAAGCTGTTCCGGCGCTGTTATTTATTCCCCCAAACTCTATTTTCCCTCTTTCTTCAGAATGGAAGCTTTCTGGTTCATGTGCAATGGATTTTCCCTCTACTCTCTGTCTATCGTGGAGTTTTTCATTCCTGCTTATTGATTTAAAGTTCTGAAATGACCATTTGATTCTCCATTACCTTGCTATGTTTCAAACATGCCCGTAATTATTCAGTAAAGCATCTTTTTTTTTCTTTCTTTCCCCCAGTACTGAGGATTGAATCCATGCTGCTCTGTCCCTGTGTTACATCCCCGTTTTTATCTCTTATTTTTGAGACAGGGTCTCACTAAGTTACTGAAGCTGGCCTCCAGCTAGAAACTCTCCTGCCTCGGCCTACCGGATAGCTGGAATTAGACAGGAACCACCATGCCCAGCTCCAAAGCACCCATTATGATGACAGTCATTTTAAAAATATCCTTGTCAGATCATTCCAGTATTTGTGTCATCTTAGTTGTCATTGGCTGATGGCATTTTCTCATACAAAGTAAGAGTTCCCTGATTCTTTTGCTTTGATTTTTTTTTTTTAATTTTGGAGTTTGAACATTTGGGAGAGCTAGATCACATTTCTTCTTCTGATTCCGTACCAGAGGGCAGAGAGGTGCACTGTCCCATCACGGCAGGGAGCAGGGAGGAAAGCCCAGCTTTCCCACTTCTCCCTGGGATTTTTAACCACACTGAGAAACCCTGTTCTCAGCCTCAGGAGGCTGAGGTTCAAGTCCAGCCTCAGCCACTTAGCGAGACGCTGTCTCAAAATAAAAATTGAATAGGGTTGAGGACGTAGCTCAGCAGTAAAGTGGCCCTGGGTTCCATTCCCAGTAAAAAAGGAGGAGGAGGAAGAGAGGGAGGAGGAGGAAGATGAAAAAGAGGAGGAAGAGATTAAAAAAAAGGAAATGTGGTCTCTAGGGAAGCCAAGAGTCTAATCCCTTGCTGCTCTGATTTTGATGCTCTTATAAAGTATCAGAGATAGCTTTTCCGGAGACCACAGCCTCAGAGATGGCTTCCATCCTCGGTAACATCATTGGTGACCTGGCTGTGATGCCCAGGATGGGCCTTACGGTGTGGGAGCTGGAGATTGCAGCCCCAAGGCCTGCTGGCTGGGTCGTGTTCACCATTCTCCCAGTGACACCCATGTGCGTTCCAGAGAGCAGGTGCCCTCCCGCTCAGCTGGCTCCAGCCCTCGCCTCCTCTGCTCTCAGCCCGTCTCACCATTTCTGACCTTTGTCTGCTTGGCATCCGAGTTTGTGGCCCCACAAGGAGACAACACCAAGTCCCTGCGGTGCTCTTGGGCACCGTGTCGGGGGACATCCTGTGTCGGGGGACAGCAGGATGGTGCTCCGCTACTGTGCTTTTTGTTCATTGTGGTATAGACCCAGACCAGGTTCTATCTCCAAGGCCAGGGGCTGGATGGTGACAGACCTGAGTCCAGACTGGTCAAAGCTGGCACAAAGAGGGCTGGAGCGGTGGCTCAGTGGTACAGCGCCTGCCTGCCATGCATAAGGACCTGGGTTCGAACCCCAGCACCAGATACACAACTAAAAGCAGAAAAAGTGAAAACCAGATGAAAAAATGTAATAAAATTAACTCTGTCTCTTAAAAAAATAAGCTGGCACAAAGAGAGACAGGAAGAAGAGGCGGGATAACAAGGTTGGGTTTGGGGTTCTAGTCAGTTGGGCTGGAGCCTTACGGAGAAGTGGAATAGGAGCCCGGGGACAGCCCAGGTCAAGGGGGACAGCTTCAGATGTGATAGGGTCTCAGGTTCAGGAATCGAGTGTGCTCTTGGGAGGGAAGCAGTTTAGGGGTGGTGTGGTGTTGACCCCGTGGGATCCTGGGTGTAGGCATCTCGCTGCTACCCAGCTGGGGACCAAAGTGGCACAGCATGGGGGTTGGAGCACCCACTGGGGACCAAGCTGCCTGCTCTGGAAACGGCTGTCCCTGCCTGGGTGTGGGGAGAGTGAATTCTGTGACCCAGAGGGCCAGGGAGGCCAGGCTGTGTGTCTGTCATATGAGTGTGGGTGTGTGGGCGTGTGCACCGGAGGGCTTATGTGAATGCGTGTCAGGGATTGCATGTGTCACAGAAAGCCACTGGAGGGTCTCACTCTCCTCCCCCAGATCTCTCCAGGCCACAGGATGGAAGACTGACTGGGAGAGGGTGGGGTGATGACCAAGAAGAGCCCCCTCCTCCCCCAGTCAGGAGGAACCGTGGAGCAGGTGAGAAACGAACAATTAGCAACCAGGTTCTGACATGAGACCAGGGTAAAGGAGCAAGCCAGCTGCCTCCTGTTCGGAGCCTGGTGGCCAGGAATCCGGGAACTGTCCCCTGGGGGCTGGGAGCACCTCAGCTGTGGGCCTTCTTGCTTCCCAGGACTGGGGCTGCCTGGAGAAGGGAAGAAAGCCCCCACGAGGATATTTTTGCTGCTCAAGCCACACAATGCAGGAAGGGCTCCTGAAACAGCTCCAGTGGCTCAGATTCCCCTGAACAGACTGAGTCCCTAGTCCACATCTTCGCCATCAACTGCCCTGTCCTCTGATCAGGCAGACAGAAGTGAAAGCCGCAGAGGAAACCCAGAGGGAAGAGCCCGAGCTGCTGTGCTGACTCATTTCCCCTCTGTGTGATGTGGGCTCAGAAGACCCAAAGCCACATGCCCAGGTTCCAGCTCAGCCATGGTCACTCACATGCCGCTGCTTCTTCACTTGCAGGACACTGTCGGATTCCAGTGAGGTCACACTAGGAACTAAACCAGAGGGAGGGTACCACTGGGGTCAGATGACAGGCTGTGATAGCTTGGGAACTACCGCACTGGGCTCATCAGTAGCTACAGTCACTTGCCGCTTCCTGACCAGCAAATGACCTGCTGAGGTCGTCTCTGCCTCTGCCTACGGGTGGCACCATTTTCTTGTTGATTCTTGGGAGTTCTTTATATATTCTGGATCTGCATCCCTTGTCAATCATTTGTGTTGTTAGAGAGCTTCTTTGAGATCCCAGAGTGTCTCCTTAGCTCCTCTTTTAGAAACTTTAATGAACAAAAATAATGAGTTTTAATGCAGTCAAATTGATACATAGTTTCTTTTATTTATTTTTAACACCTTCTTTAAGAAATCCTTAGCTAAAAAAGAAAGAAAGAAATTCTCAGCACATCAAGGTCATCTGTACCACTGTCTCCTAAAAGTTTTAGTTTTCTTTACCCCATCAGGGCTACGGTCCCCTGGGAAGTGATGGTTGTATATGATGTGAGGTAGGGATTCTTGGGTGATGTTCACGAAAGGGTTACATAATCAGAGCTTCATTTTCCTGCTGCTATGGAGGGAGCTGATAGAAGAATGTGGCCGAGTAGGAGCAGGGAGAGCAGAAAGAGGTACTGCTTCCTGAGGGGACCATACTAAGGATGGAGAGAAGAGAGAAATCTGGGGAAAGTTTTTGGGAAGAATTCATGGGGCTAGAGGATAGAGAGGGTGTATGAAGGGGGCTTGATTGAGCAATTCTGAGGGTGTAGTATACTTTGTGAAGAAAAAGAATAATGGGGTGGGGGTCAGATTAAACATCAGTTTGGTTCTGGCACCCCTGAACTTTCCCAGTGGAGATGAGGGCTGGACTACAAAAGAGAGGTCAGGGCTCTCTGAGGGTTGCTGAGCACAGAGCAGGAAGGACCCTGAGGGGTCCCAAGAAGCACAGACTGGCAAAGGAGATTGGGCCAGTGTGGGCAGAGAACAGGGGCAGAGCCTGGAGCCAGCGATCACAGAGGGCAGAGAGAAGAGATAGGTGGACCTGCTCTGAGGCAACTCCCATTTCACAGATAAGAAAAGCGAGGTTCAGGCGACAGACAGGACTTGCTCCACATCAGCTCTCCATTCTGGATCCACACCCAGGTACCCTGACTCAGAAGGAAGCACTGATCTCCGGTCCTGATTGCCAGGAAAGGAGGAAGGAGATAATGTCGCACAGAGGCTGAGTGGGGATCACCAACTCCAGCTAAACTGCCAGGTCTAGCCTCCCAGCTGCGCCACTGACCAGCTGTGAAACGGGCAGGTCACGGCATCTCTCCAGCCTCAGTTTACCCATTTGTACAATATCAGTGGTGCGTTGTGCACTGTCAGCACTGTATGACTGCAAGATTAATAGTACACAGGACTTTGGAAAAAAGTGCTTACCACCACTCAGGGAAATGAAATATTAAAACGACCAAGAGAAACCAGCCCATACCAGTACACTGGTAACAACTCAAGGCTGAGGGTATCAGGTGTGGATGAGGACGGGAGGCAGCAGGGACCCTGCTGGGGATGTGAACTGGGGCCATACCCCGGCGTGAGGCCGTGCGATCCACCCTCGGGTGGAAGGTGCCAGCAAGAGACATGCACAAGATGTCTTTATCATGGTCCAGAGTGGGGGGCAATCCTGGGGTGCGATAGAACCCTCCAAGTCACAGGGCATAGGCTGCCTACGAGCAGGGACAGCTGCATCCCTCACAAGGAGAGAGAGATGCACACATGGTGTGCTCCCATTTCTGTAATGTCCCAAACGAGCCACACAATAGAATATGCCATTCCAGGAGACCAATACAAATGGCCGCACCCACAGAAAAGCCAGGAAAGGATTAACACAGACAAGAGGGTGGTGGCTGCTTCCTGGGAGAGGGGAGAGGCTTGAAGAGGTGGAGGGACACCCTGGCCAGGTCTTAGCCCTGGGGCTGCTGAGGGTCCTCCTCCTGCAAGGCTGACACTGTCCCCTCCAGGTGGCAGCCGGGCCCTCTGCCCGCCCAGCCCTCTGCGTCCTGCTGTTAGACGCACCTACTGCCTCGCCTCGCCTCTCCTGGCTGCCAGCTCCGGAAGACCTTCCCAGAGCCGGGCTCAGCCGCCCCCTTTCGGGGCGGCTTTCTGAACGCACAGGCCTCGCCTGAGCGCAGTCACGGAGCGCCTGGGGTCTGCCCCTCGACCCGGCCAGGCCCGGTGCACTCCCCGCATCTGCGTCCCAGCCCTGCGTCCCGGGCGCGCCTGGCTTCCTCCTCTCCGCGGCCGGGATTCAGGATTCTCCCCCTGCGGCGCTCGCGCAGCAGGACCCGGGGGACTGGGGACTTTCCTCGGTCCTCATCCGAGAACGCGCCGCCCACCCTAGGGCACGCAGGGGGTCGCGCTGCCGGCCTGCAGGGCCAGGTGCATCCGCGCAGGTGCCGGTCCCAACTAACAGACCCGGAGGGCGGAGGTCAGGAGCCGGGGGCGCACAGCCCTTCAGGACCTGGGGCAGGGCGCTTGCCCCTCCGGCCTCAGTTTACCCTTTGCAGGTTGAAGGCCGAGCTCCTAGCTCGGGCACACAGAGGCGGAGTCTTGGTTTCTGGAGACGTGGGCTCAGGTCGGCCGGGTCGCGCGGGACTCCCGGGACACCCCGCCGAGACCCCAGCGCCAAGCGATTGAAGTCGGGTGGTAGCATCGCCCTTTGAAGGTCCGCGGTGGGACCCGGCAGGCGCGCGGCGCGGGGCAGAGCGCCCTCTGGAGGCCGCTGCGGGTCCCGCCCCCCGCCCCGCCCCCGACGGCCCCGCCCCCGGCTTCGGGGCGGCGCATGCGCGCAGCGCAGCGCTCCGCGGGCGGCGAGAGCGAGGCCGGTCCGCAGCCGCGCGGCGCTCGGCGCCCCATTCATGCTGGGCAGCGGCAGCGCGGCCACGCAGCGGAGCCCGGGCGCGGCGGCGGCCTCGGCCTGGGCGGCCTGCGCGGCTTCGGCGGCCCCGCGGCGGGGCAGGCGGCGGCGGGGCGGGCGGCGGGGCGCGGCGATGGCCGGCGGCGGGGCGCGCCCCGGGGCAGCCGGTGAGTAGGGGCGCAACTTTCCCCGCGGCGCTCGCGGGGCGGGTGGGCGGGGAGCGGGGCTGGGGCGGACGGCGTCCCGGGCCCGTGCTGGGGTCCCGCTGCCGGACTGGGGTCCCGGGGCCAGGGACCGCCCCAGGGTAGGTATCCGTGGTGGATGCGGGGGGCGGCCTCCAGCGGGGGCGCTTCGCGTGCGTCCGGTCGGGCAGGGGGTGTGCGCGGGGGACTGCGGCGCGCGTGTCCGCGGTCCGCGTGTCCCTGCGGCTCCGGCCCGGGCGCCCGCGTGTGTCCGGGCGCGGTCGCGGCGCTGGCGCTGAGCTGCCGCGTCCCCGCCCGACCGGATCGGACCGCGGCCCCAGGCCCAGCGCCGCCGGCCTCCTCCCTCCCGCCCGCTCGCCCCGACCCGGCCCGGCGCGGCCCGGCCGGCTGAGCTCCGCGGGGCAGCGCTCCGGGGCGGTGCGGTGGGGGCGGGCGCTGCCCCCTCCTCAAAGGCAGGAGAGAAAGTTTGCGGTGGCCCCGCCGGGAGGCCCCTGCGGGTGCCCAGCCCGAACCCGGTGGCTGGACCGGGGGCTGGGACCTTCAGTCGCCGGCGAGCACCGGGTTGGGCAGGCCCGGGCAGGGCTCCGCGGCTGCTTGGCAGGGCCGCGGGAATCGGGAGCAGATTTAGGGGGGCTG
Organism: Aplodontia rufa; assembly: GCA_004027875.1. NCBI lineage: Eukaryota > Metazoa > Chordata > Mammalia > Rodentia > Aplodontiidae > Aplodontia > Aplodontia rufa. The sequence continues at coordinate 16,651 of PVKS010014681.1, forward strand.
CACCCTCGGCCGGCCCTCGGGCGCTGGGGTGGAAGTTGAAACCGCTTCCTGGGGACCGCCACCCGCCCCCGCCTCCTCTGGCCCAGGGTGCTGGGAACTGGGCGCTGGGTCCAGCCCAGGCCCGCAGGGCCGCCACTGGGCTGGGAGGGGGCGGTGCGGGTGCCACCCGGGAGGCCGCCGCGCTTGGGCCTCCTTAGCCTCCCCCTCGCAGGGCCTCTCCAGGGTCATTTCGCTTCCTTCGGAGGCTTTCCATTGCTTCCTGGACAGTCCCGGGCCTGGTGTGCAACGTAGCTGGCGGCGGTGGGCTGATTCGGGGCTGCCTCCAGGAACCGGGAGCACCGACTCCAGGGAGGTCCTTTTGCCCGCGGCGCGATCCCAGGTGCAGCCCCTGATGCAGGGTGGTAGGGGCTTGGAGGGGCTGCTCAGTTCCTTGAGCTACCTCTCTTATCTGTGGGGTGCTGGGGCCACGCCCCTTGAAAGAAAGGGGTGTGCGTGGGGGGATGGGACGTGGCTGAGCCTCTGTCCCCTTAGTCCCACTCCTGCAGCTGGCTGGCTTGGGCTGTGCTGCCTCACCTCCTGATGCTGCCGCTGGTATAGGATTCATGCTGGGTGGGGCTCAGCTTTTACTCCTCTGACCCTCTGGGGAGCATGGCCCTGTCCCTAGCTTCCTCTCTGGTTTGGGGTGTGCAGGAGAGGACCGGTGTTGCGCTAGGTATGCCAGGATTTTGCCTTGAGGAACTCCCCAGTCCCATGCTCTAGGCTGTGTGAACCAGTGATTCTGCTTCAGGGTCAGGCTTCCAGGCAGCTGGGAGAGGGCACCTGGGGCCCAGGAAAGGCGTTTCATGCAAAGGTGGGACAAGCTTGGGCGGAGGCCTGGGTCTTGCAAGCCTTCTCTGGCTGGGTTGTATGCTCTGGGGGTGTCGGTGAAACACAGTGCATGCCCCTTGCTTGGACTGCTGAGGTGTCAAGCCACTGGCTGCATGCTTGGGGCCCCCAGGAAGGTTCCATGCCTGGAGCATGTTAGAGCAGCCGGGCGGGAGAGGGCACCCACAGTTGATCCTGAACAGCTGGCACTTTTTCTGAGGAGCAGAACTGCAAGGCCTCTATGTCCTGGTCCCGTAGGACTGGTGGAGAACAGGGCCACTTGGAACCACCTCCTGTGACCTCCAATGGGAGGTAGGGATGACAAGGGCAGCTGTCTTCCTGTTTGCTGGTAGGGAACCACGGAGCAGGATGGCAGTGTCTTCCCTGTTATCTCCCACCCCAAGTCCCAACCTGTCCAAGCCCCGGAAGGATCCAGAGCAGGAGAGCGTGGAATGTAGTCTCCCTTCCTGAGGTCTTTGTTTCTTGGGGTGAGAAGGAGTCCCAGTGTTGTCCAGGCCTGGGAGAAGGAAGGGAACATTGCTTTGTGCTCCACTGGATGACTGGTCCCATCCAGTTCAGGAATGGAGTCCCCTGGGTCACAGCTCTCCACCTGCCTGTAGCTTGGCTTCTCTTCATGGCTCCCGTTTGGCACACCCAACACCAGCTTTGCTCTCCTGGTCTGGCTCTGACTCAGCCTGGCACAGCCCACTGTCCATGCTGGGAAGCTGCAGCCGTTCATACTACCCCATCTGCATGTCCAGCAGGTTCCTGTGCCAGGCCTTTCCTCTTGCTGGATTGCCTCCTCACCCCACTGTACCTGGTCCTTCCAGAAGGGCCCCCTAGGGGAGCCTCTGCAGGCCACAGCAGCTGGCCAGCATGGCTCCCTTCTCAGTAGAGCATAACGTCTCTTTGGTGTTGCCTACACCCATGCCCACCTTTGGACATTTTTTTTCCTGGGCAAACCACAGGTCCATGGGAGTTAGTTCCTGCAGATTTCCTGGCCATCCCAGTCTGTAGAAGCGCTGAATTTGGTTTCTGCCCTGCTGGGACTATCTAGGTGACCTTGGGTCTGTCTGAACCCTGAGTCCTGATTCTCTAAGGTGGAGAAAGTACCCCAAGTGTTCTAAGTGGCCTTTGTTGGATGGTGAGTGTGAGGGACCCAGTATAGACTTGGGATCCCCCCTTTCCTGGCTGGCAGTCCTGTGCCCCCAGGCTGGTCCTTTCCTGGTAGCCTGTTGGGAGGAGGGGGAGTGGGCCCCAGGCCAGGCTGGAGTTTGGTTGGTGGCTTCTTCAGCCGGGTCCCTCCTGTTTAATATAAAAAGTAGAGCCCATAATTGCATTAAGACGTGTATAATTATCCCGGAGGAGGGGAGAGCCCAGCCCCTGGTAATTGCAGGCCTGCTTTGAACTGATAAACCGTGAGTGATTCATGTTTTCTTTGGAGTTCGCATGTGCTCAGCTCTCAGCCCAGACCCACTGCCTGTGCACGGAACCTGTTCTCTGGCTCGCTGGTCTGCCTTAGGCTTCTAGTGGGGGCCGTGGAGGGCTCTTCTGGCGGCTGGTGGAGGTCCCACATGACTGCTGTTCTTGGGGTGATGTCAGTGACCAGGAAAGGCAGCTGACAGTCTGCTAGGAGGAGTCGGCAAGAGACACAGCATGCTTCTGCTCTGGGAGACCAGCCAAAGCGTTCTGCTTCCCAGAGCCTCAGTTTCCCCACCTGAGCAGCAGATGTACGCTGGACAGAGGGCGTGGGGAAGGAGGATAAAGTGAGGGAGCAGGTGCTGCCCTAGCCTGCCTGGGTACTCCATTTACCATTCATTCATTCATTCATTCACTCACAAGTATTTATGGAGTCCGCCTGGATCTGGAGCTTGACTTTGGTAATACAGTGGCCAATCTCACGTAGCCAGGCCCTGCTCTCACAGAGCTGCCATTCTGTAGGGGACAGTGGCTGGGAACAATAAGTTACAAAATCCATTAGCAAGTCCTGGGCTGCAGGTTAAAACAGGTGACTGAGAACTGGCAGCTGCTGCCTTCAGTGAGCAAGTCAGGGGAGGTGTCTCAGGTGACACCTGGGCCCGGCGTGGGGGCAGGGCAGGGCATTCTAGTGAGGACCTGGAGGCATCCATCTTTAGGCCTCAGTTTCCCTGCCTGGGAAATGAGGCTGCCAGGCCGAGGAAGGGCATGCCTGTGAGTCGAGAGGAATGTGTTTGCAGCCCTGACCGGTGGCTCCTCACACTTGGGCTTCGCCGTGATGTAGCTTCAGATAGGAAGTGGGGTGAGAGGCCCCCAGCACAGGGGGCAGGCCCTGCTGTCCCCAGGAGGGTGGCACTGCTGCCGGCACTTTTAGAACAGGCCATCATCTTCCTATCTTCTATAAAGAGCTATTGTCACCCCCTTTTTACAGATGGGGAAACTGAGGCTGTGAAAGGTGAGCGTCCTCATCAGGGCCACACAGCTGCAGAGTGACAAAGTCTGCCCTGGCCCAGCACCTGGCTACCAGCTGCTGCGCTGGGGGGAGGTGAGACTTTTCTAGAGGCAGTGGGGGGGCCACCGCAGGGTTTAGCAGGGTTTGGGCGTTGGTGACCTCATGTGCAGGTCAGAAAAGTCACCCAAGCTGCTGAGTGGTGTCCTGACTGTGGGTGGACATGGGTGCAGGGTGGCCGAGAGCCACAGTGATGCCAGGAGCCTGGTTTGGCGTGGATAGTGCTATGGGCAGGCAGGTGGTGAGCCTATGGCCCAAGGGAGCATGGAAATCTGGTGAGACTAGGTGGGGCGGAGGTGCTGAGACTGGGGAGGAAACCACCGCTGGAGTCACTCAGTGGATGGGGTGCCTGTGAGAGCAGGCTTTAGCACCCCGCTGCCGAGGCCAGCCACAAGGTGAGGACATGTCCCTGAGATCCAGTCACCAGGGTGGCAGGCCCTCTGGGTGGGAGCTTACGTGGGCAACCGTGGAGATGGGAATGAGCAGTAAAGCCCATCAATGTCCAGCATTTATAGGACCACAGTGGTGACGTGTGTCCCCCGCAACCTCGGGCAGGCAAGGTGTCACCCACGTCCGGAATGAAGAGCTTAGTGGGGGGTCTGAGTCTTAGGGCGATGATTCTCCAAGTTGAGATGTCAGCTGGGGTCGCAGTCTAGACCCCAGGCCCTTGTCACTCGTGCCCCTGTTCCTGGGTCCATTCTTGCCCTCTGCCAGCAGTGGCAGGGCACAGACGTGGATGGAGCGGGCAGGAGTCCCTTGCTGCTTGTGGTAGCCCCTGCTCGGTCTCAGGGACCCTAGGCTCACCTCTTGTCACTTGCAGGGCGTCGGGCATGGAGGTGAGAGCTTGCTGTGCTCCTGGCTCCTCCTGCGGGCAGGGAGTAGGTCCGGCCTCCTGGAGGTGGTGTCCATATAAGGTGGGCACAGGTTGAGATTTACTGAAGCGGGGTGTGTATGTGCACTCACGCGCACTCACGCCTTCTCTTGCTCATTCTCTCCCAGGGCAGAGGCTCCCGGCCCGGTGATGCTCGCCCCTGCAGGACCTGAGCAGCAAGGCCTGAGGCCCATGCCCGCCATGCCGCTGCCACCTCTGAGCCCGCGGGTGCCCCCGCTGCTGCTGCTGCTGGTGCTGCTGGGGGGCATTTGGGCCACTGCGGGCTCGCCCAGGGCAGGTGGGAGTACGCAGCCCGCCTTCCGCACCTTTGTGGCCAGCGACTGGGGCCTCACCCACCTGGTGGTCCACGAGCAGACGGGCGAGGTATACGTGGGTGCCGTGAACCGGATCTACAAGCTATCGGGGAACCTGACGCTGCTGCGTGCCCATGTGACGGGCCCCGTGGAGGACAACGAGAAGTGCTACCCGCCCCCCAGCGTCCAGTCGTGCCCGCACGGCCTGGGCAGCACCGACAATGTCAACAAGCTGCTGCTGCTGGACTACGCTGCCAACCGCCTGCTGGCCTGCGGGAGCGCCTCGCAGGGCATCTGCCAGTTCCTGCGGCTGGACGACCTCTTCAAGCTGGGCGAGCCGCACCATCGCAAGGAGCACTACCTGTCCAGCGTGCGCGAGGCTGGCAGCATGGCTGGAGTGCTCATCGCGGGGCCTCCGGGACAAGGCCAGGCCAAGCTCTTCGTGGGCACGCCCATCGACGGCAAGTCCGAGTACTTCCCCACGCTGTCCAGCCGCAGGCTCATGGCCAACGAGGAGGACGCCGACATGTTTGGCTTCGTGTACCAGGACGAGTTTGTGTCCTCGCAACTCAAGATCCCGTCGGACACGCTGTCCAAGTTCCCAGCCTTCGACATCTACTATGTGTACAGCTTCCGCAGCGAGCGGTTCGTGTACTATCTCACCCTGCAGCTGGACACGCAGCTGACCTCACCCGACGCCGCCGGCGAGCACTTCTTCACCTCCAAGATCGTGCGGCTCTGCGTGGAGGACCCCAAGTTCTACTCGTACGTCGAGTTCCCCATCGGCTGCGAGCAGGCCGGGGTGGAGTACCGCCTGGTGCAGGACGCCTACCTGAGCCGGCCGGGCCGCGCCCTGGCCCGCCAGCTGGGCCTGTCCGAGGACGAGGACGTCCTGTTCACCGTGTTCGCCCAGGGCCAGAAGAACCGCGTGAAGCCCCCCAAGGAGTCTGCGCTGTGCCTGTTCACGCTCAGGGCCATCAAGGAGAAGATTAAGGAGCGCATCCAGTCCTGCTACCGCGGCGAGGGCAAGCTCTCTCTGCCCTGGCTGCTGAACAAGGAGCTGGCCTGCATCAACTCGGTGAGCGGGCGAGGGCTGGGCCGGGCCGGGCCCCCACGCTGCCTTGGCCAGGGCGACTCCTGCTGCGTTCCAGGCCCTGCTCTTGGCCACCAACTCGGCTCTGCGAGGCAGCGGCTGCTGTGGTCCTGTCTTTCAGAGGGTGGTGCTGGCCCCAGATCCCGCTCCTAGCCGTGACACCACCCTGTGCCTTGGGGTGGTGACGACACCCTGCCCCAAACAGTCCACAGGCCTGGAGCATGGACAGGTGCTTGGCACCGCTCAGTGCTGGCCAGCCGTCTTGTCCCCAGTTTTCAGACACGTTGACTGAGGCTCAGAGAGCAGAGTTGACTTGCCCAGGGTCACTAAGTGGCACAGCGGGGCCACACCCAATGGCATGGGCCCCGGGCACCGTCTCTGTGGAGCCCTTTTCTCTTCTCCATGTTCCCCTGGTCATGCACCTGCCTTCTGGGCCCTCCCGTTGCCCAGCAGTGGGAGCAGGTGACACTGGCCTTCAGGGCATGGTTTGTCCCCTCCAGAGACAATGGGCTTGGTGCTGGCTCAGCTGAGCTGTACCTGTGCCAGGTGTGCGGCAGCCACAGCCTCCGGCATCCGCCTCCAGGCAATGACAGGAGGCCAGGCCTCTGGCCTGCTGCTCTTCCAGGTTCTCAGGTGGTAGCAGCCATTAAGTTTTGCTAAGGATGACCCCGGGCTCAAGCAGGCTAAAGGACTTGTTCAGGAAAAGCTGGGACTTCTCCCAGCCCTCATGCCCTTTGCTCCTGCTGCCTGGGACTTGCTCAGTGGCCCAGGAGAGCCTCTCCCCTTCCTCTCTGGCTGATGTTCTCCTGTCTCTCCACCCGGAGTGACACTGGTTCCTCTTGGGCTGGAGTGGGATGGTGAGGGTCCCTTCTGTTCTTTCTCATGCCTGTTGCTGGTGTATGGTTGGGATTTTGAGTGGATGGGGCAGATACAGTCGTCACCCCTGTCCTTGATTTTTCAAGGAAGGCGTGGGGAAACTGAGGCTTGGAAGGGTGATGCGTCAGCCAGGCTCCTCTGTGCACTCTGCGTGCCCTGCCCTGAGGTCTGGGATGTGCCCTTTATTCTCTGGGGATGGTTCCCAGGCACTCCCCACCCTGGCCTGAGTTCCCCGGCTCTGTCCACAAGCCTCAAACCAGCCACCCCGTTTCTTCTGCCTGCACCCTGCCATCTCCTCTGGGCCCCAGGTGGAGCAGCTCCCCTGCACACTGGTTCCCCAGCCACCTCCGGAACCTCATGGTATCGATTGCTTCCTGCTCTCCCAGCCCGGCCCCTCCCTTTGCCTTTTAGTTGTGACCGCCTCTCTCCTGTCTTAAACAGATCCTGTCTGTCTCCACACCCCCTCTGGTGGCCACTGCCCCAACCTTTCCAGAGGAAGGACCCTGCTCTCCTCCTCCGCTCTGGCCTGTTCCCTTGTCTGTTGTCCATCGCCATGGCTCTTGGGGTCCTGATTGTATTGGCTTGATCCTTGAGACTACCTGCCAGGCAATTCCACCGGCCCTTCCTTCCCCAGGCTGCCAGCTTGGGGAACTGAGAGCTTTTGCCTTCCTTCCCCCAAAGTGAGGGGCAGGATCAGGTTGGTTGGGGGGGCATGGGAGGGATGGGTCCCTCCCTGTGCACGCTGTTTTGGGCCTGGGGCAGCTGCACAAAGCCTCAGTTTCTCATTTGGATGAGCCCAGAAATCCCTGATCCCTGGAATGGCGTTGTCTGTGTCTGGGGCTGTGGGTCCCTCTGAGAGCTGTGTGCTGGCCTCTCAGGGACCCTCTGCCGTCCCCGCCCTTCTGCAGCCCCACTGCCTGGCTGGAGTGGGCCTCACCCTGTCTTTTCCCACAGCCCCTGCAGATCGATGACGACTTCTGTGGGCAGGACTTCAACCAGCCTCTGGGGGGCACAGTCACCATCGAGGGCACTCCCCTGTTTGTGGACAAGGACGATGGCCTGACTGCCGTGGCTGCCTATGACTATCGGGGCCGCACGGTGGTATTCGCTGGTACCCGCAGTGGCCGCATCCGCAAGGTCAGGCGTGAGTGGGCCCTGGGTGGGTGACGGGTGCACAGAGCCCTTTGGCTGGGGTGTGAATGAAGGTAGAGGGGACAGCATTGCTCTCTGAAGGAAGACTGAGGTCTGCTACAGGACAGGAGTGGGGACATCCCTGTGTCAGACTCAATGACCTTGAGGGGCTCAACTGGCGTTGGGTGTTTCTGAAGGACCCATCTCCGTTCTGGGGCTTCCACGGGGAGATTGCTCTGTTCGTCTGGCATGTGCCTGGGGTCTGAGGTTGGATGTGACGGGCTGTCCATGCCCCTCCCGCTGAGCCTCTGTGCAGAGGTCATACTACGCAAGGACCCTTCAGCCTCTGCCCAGGACGCTGAGGCTGGCCCAAGGCAGGCTCTCCAGAGATGCAGGGTGACCCCAGGAGGAGGCTGCTGAGGCAGGGGCAGGCGGGCCCCTGCTCCCGAGCCCTGGAGATCCAGTGTCTGCTGAGGCAGCACTCCGCCCTGCTCTCCCACCCTGCCCTGCACCGGATAGCAAGGCCAAGGGCAGGGCAAGGGTAGCGCCCTACCCCCACGCTGCCCAGGCTGGTGCGGGAGGAGCAAGATGACTTCAGCTGGGACCAGGGTCCCAGCTCAGGACCCCTCGGGATGAGAGTAGGGGTCCTGAGGGACGAGATAGCAGCGTCCAAGGCTCCATGCTGACACAGGTCCCCGCCTGCCCGCTGCATGTGCCCGTGGGTGGGGCCAGGCCTGGAGCCAGTGAGGGCCTGGCCAACCCTCAGCTCCAAGCACTCTGTGTGGAAGGGGTTTCCGGCTGCTGGGAAGCGTGGCCCAAAAGTCCCTGGCTCTGTAGTCTCTTGGAAGCTTCCCAGCCCCCACCAGCCTCAGCTTCCCCATCTGGGAAGTGAGACTGGAGTTGTGCTGGGCCTGGGGTGGCTGCTGGTGGTCTTGGGGTGAGTGGGGTTTAGCTGCCACCTGAGGGACTCCCAGAGTGGGAATGTCCTGGAGTCCTGTGGGCTGGCTCTACCCCTGCCACCCTGGGAAGTCCCTGTGCCCTCAAAGTCCCACCCCATGCAGGGCGCTGTCCCTTGTCTGGGGTGGGGCCCTTTCCGTCCACTCAGCATGCGCTCGTTCTTCCTGTACCAGGGAGGCCCAAGGAGCTGGGAAAGCCTCCAAGAGGGCCAGTGGACCCCCGTGGCTGCGTTGGGGTAGGGTTGCAGCTGGGGTGCCCTTAGCTGACAGTGCACGTGATAGCCAGAGCCTGCCTCCCAGCGGATGGGCTCCGAGACCTGGGCGAGTCCCCTCTGATGGGAGGTGGGCTCAGAGGGAGCCCGACAGGCCATCTGAGGCTCGGGGAATGGGTCCCTGCAGCCCTGCCTCTCCGGTTGCCTTCTGGGCCTTTGGGGCACCTTTGAGTGGGTTTTGGCTGGAGCAGCATGGGACATACCTGTTCCCCTGAGTCCCAGTTGGCTGTGCTTCTCTGCTCCCACAGAGGGGAAACTGAGGCCCGGAGCATGGAACCTTGGAGCTGAGTCTGGGTCATCGATGAAGAGAGGCCCACACTTGTCCTGGGGATGTCACAGGCAGAGGTTCCACCGCTCCTCCCTCCTCCCAGTTCTGGGGGGCTGGTGGGTGGACAGGAAGGAGTGGACCTGTCCTCTGCTCCCAGGGCCAAGCCCCTCCTTAGGGTCGGTGTCTGGATGGCTGCTGGTCGGTCTAGCTGGGGAGGTAGACTCCATGTACCCTGCTGGGCCTGGCATCAGTAGGTCATACTGTGCGACCCTGGCCAGGCCCCTTGCGCCAGAGCCCACTGTCCTGCTCAGAGGTTCATGGCCCCTGCACCTGCCACCTGGAGCTTTGGGTGCCTATGAGATGGGTGCTGTGTGCAGCTCTTGAGTGGATGGTACCTCTTTTGGGGTCTCAGGGAATTAGCTGTGCCCAGGGCTGCTGGCCTGGTGGCATCAGAGTCTGTGAGTTGGGGAATTGGATCCGCATTTTGTTTGGAAGCTCTGCAGTTGATCAGATGTTCCTCTAGGACACAGGCAGGGTCACATTGGTGAGGGACCTGCCATAGGCACCCTTTTTCCCAAATCCTGCCCATTGAACTGTTGGTAGTGTCCCATGGAATAAGTTTTGCACCCCAGGGTTGTACAAATGGTGAGTTTCAGCCTTGGTCTGTTTTCCCCCATTAGCTGTGTGACCTAGCCAGCTGCGTAGCCTCTCTGAGCCTTCTTTCTTCCCCCACTACCTCGCCAGTGCCTGATGTGTTCCTGCTTCCTTGAAGGCATGCGAGGGGTACCCACCCGTGCTGATAGCTCTCTGAGGCTCACTGAGGCAGAAGAGGTGACAGGGCACAGGGGTTGCTGGCTCTAGGATCCTTGCTCTTCCCTTCCCTTTTCTGTGGGTACTTGGAGGAAGTGACTGTAGGCCTGGTAGCATTCTCAGTGAGCTGAGCTCCTGCTCGAGTGACCTTTCTCTCTCTCAGGGAGCCTGGGTCCCCTGCCTGCTCCTGGTCTCAGCCAGGGGCTGGCCTGCTTTCCCTCCTGCTCTTGGATCTGGCTGGGGACGCCTCTGTTCCCTGCTTCCCATGGTGCCCTGACCTGGGGCGGGTGTGGAGTCCCCACCTGCTGGCCCCAGCTCTGTCACCTCCCCCAAGTCCCAAGTCGCAACACGAGGGCCCCGGCCTTGACCCCCTGTGAAGGACACCTGCTCCCTGCTGGCTGGAGTGGCCTTCAGGCAGCAGATTTCCTGGCCCCACATCTCCTGTTGTCCTGACCCAGCCTGGGTGTGGGGGTGGCTGTGGTGCAGGGTCCTCTCGTCCAGCCCAGCACAGAGACCCCTCCCTGCTGGGCTGCCCTGGCTGCCTCTTGCTCTCTGGGCGTTGGGGAGGGTGTCTCCTGCCCTTGAGGCTGCTGGGGCTCCACAGTCTGAGCCCAGTGGCTGCCTGTGTCCCCACCTCCTCTGCGGCATGCTAGAGCCTGGACCCTGGGGACTCTTGGGCCACCTCCCAACCCTGGGGCAGGCCTGCTGGGCTGGCCACTCCCCCTCTTTCCCAGGCCTGGTCCTTCCCTGGCTTTAAAAAGCATCTGGGGAGCTCCAGGGACTTGGCTGGCTCTGCGCCAGGTCCTGCCAAACGTGTTGTTGTGTAAAATTGTAGCCGATTAATTTAAGATCTGCCAACTTCAGCTGCTCAGGGCTGGCTGGGGGCGCCCCTGCCTCCTCCCTTCCCCAGAGCCCTGCCTGCCACCTGCCCCTCCCGCTGCGGAGGCCACTTCTGCGGCACCCTCCAGCACTCCTCCTGGGTGCCCCCCTCAAAGCCCCAACCCTGTACCTAGCTTCTTCCAAGGACCCCCACGCTCTGGCAGGCGTTTCCAGGGCCTGGAGTCCTGTAGACCAGGTTATCCAGTCTGCAGTGCCAAGGGACACAGCCCCTGCCCTGTAGCTGGGTGAGCAAAGGGCACCCTGTGCCAGCCTCACACCATCCCATTGCACCTGTAAGGCCCAAGGGACAAGGCCTTGTCTGAGGCACAGCCTGGCCCTCTGTGGCAACCATGCTGTGGGGCCCCCCATTTGGCCACCTCGGGGCTGGTGTGCTGGGTTTGGGCTTCTTGGCGCTGGGTCCCACATCGGTGCGCTGTGTCTTCCAGCGTGTGATCCTTGAATGCCTGTCCCTTCACTGGGGATGGACGTGGCGTGGTGTTGGGCAGGTCAGTTAGCAGCGCCGTGCACTCGGCACGAGTGTAGGCCCGTCTGCCTGAGCATCCGGTTTTTCAGGAGAATCTGGATGTCTGTGTGTGATCTCTTGATTGTAAAGTGTTGGCAACTAATCCATGTTTTAAATATCGTGGGCCAACTCCAGCATGCCTGTGGGCCACCACTTTGTGGCCAGGGACCTGTGTGGTGGCACTGTGCAGCTCAGGAAAGAGGCATCAAGGAGGCCCGTGTCGTGGGAGGTCTCTGGGTAATGTCTAGAACCCTGGCCATGTGATCTGGGGCTGGCCCTGGCCCAGCTGGGAGCCCTGTCAGCAGGGAGGCCTGGGCTGGGCAGGCCCCACCCTTCCAGGGCCTCAGTTTCCTTCCCTGGATGCTGGGCACTCCTGGCCTCGCAGGAGTGGCTTGGCCCCAGGCTAGGTTGGCCTTCATTCCCGTGCAGTGCCTGTTGTGTCTCACAGCCAGCTCCTTGCTGGGCAGATGGCTCTGGTCCCTTCTGGCCCTGGTCTGGCCTGGCCAGGTGGCTGCAAACCGCGTGGACTTGTGTGCTGCAGGCCACTGCTGTCCCTTGCCTGAGCCCCTTAGCATCCCCAGGGTACTGGCTGAGTCTCTGAAGGGCTCCTGAGCCTGGTGGCACTAGTCATGTTATCTCAGGCACTTCAGGGACAATGGCTGTGGGGCGCACGCAGGGCCTGGGGCAGTAGTGAAGACTCCACTGGCCTCCTCTGCAGCTCCCACTGCCTGGCCCTTCTTCCGTTTGCACTCCGCATATAGAGCGCCTGCTGGGTGCTGCTCCTGGCCTGGGCATGACACACCTCCCGCCCTCCAGAGGCCCTCAGTCTCCGGAAGCTTCTTGCTGAAGTGCCACACGGAGCTGCACAGCGCAGCGTGTCGCGTGAGGACGCGCCAGCACCCACCGCCCGCCCTGGGACCCCCCGTTGGCCACCTCGGGGCTGGCGTGCTTGCTGGGTTTGGGCTTCTTGCCGCTGGGTCCCGCATGGGTGCGCTGTGTCTTCCAGCGTGTGATCCCTTGAGCGCTCGTCCCCTTCCCCTGGGGATGGATGTGGCGTGGTGTTGGGCAGGTCAGCTAGCAGCTTTACGCCTTCTTCTGGCGACCGCGGGGACAAACTGCTGGGCCTCTGCTGAAGCGATTGTTGGTGCCCGTCACCTTTGCGTCCGGCTCCCTGCACTGGCCTCTCTAGCTGTTTCGAGGGATGGGTGGGGCCAACTTGTGCTCCGTCCGGCTCGTGGTCATTGGTGGGCATTGGAGGGCACCTAGCTGCCTGCCTCCTATGAGCGGTCGCTGCTTTCCCTAAGGGACCTGGGGTGTCCTGCCCTGGCTAGGGCAGTGGTCCCAGCAGCCTTTGGGGGGGGCACAGTGCCCTGCAGACATCGGTGCTTGCTGCAGAGCTTGTGTCCGCCTCTTTCTGGTTCTCCTGGGTGCCGCTGGCCACCATGGGCTACATTAGGAGGAGACTGGGCTGGTCCCCGCTTTGTCCTGTTGGCCTAACTAGTGCTGTCCCAGCTGCTCACCCTGGGGCTGGTGGCGCCTGAGAGTGAGGGCATTGCTTCTGCTTCCCAGGGGCCAGGCATGCAAGAACCGCAATCTAAGGTGCGGTGGCCTCGTGTGCCCCCTCCTGCGCGTGCCGGCCTGGTAGGGGCAGCCCCTCCTCCATGGGCAAGCAGGACGCATCATTGGCTGGGGAGGCCACAGCTCAGAGGGCTGGAGGTCTGCTGGGAAAGGTGTCCTAAGCTTGGGGAGGGAAGAGCAGGGCTGAAGCTCAGAGGCTTCCTGGTGCATTGTGGGAACTGAGCAGTATGGGGAGGGGTGGGGCCTCGGGCCCTCTCTCCTGCCTCTGGCCGCCCCCCGGGGGATCAGCATCAGGATTCTGGGGGGCTGAGGAGGAGAAAGCGGCAGGGGACCAGCTGAGGTGGATTTCTCAGGGCCCAGGCCCAGGCGTGGGGTGTTGCTAAGGGTCAGAGACAGAGTGGTGTTGGAGTAGCAGAAGGAAGGAGGGTGGGGCAGTGACAGCTTGTAGGTTTGAGACGGGGACATCGGAGGCCTCATGGTCCCTGCCTCCTGCTGCCGTGAACCCAGTGGGACCTGGAGCTGGTTAAATCCTGGGTGACAGTGGCTACCCCCAGGCAAGTCCTAGGATGGAGTGTGATCTCTTGGTCTGGTGCGGTGTGACCTCTGAACCAGAGGGTTAGTTTCCCTAGGTTGCTACATCAGGGGTGTCTGGATTTGGAGGCCCAGTCTCCAAGGAGCTTCTAAGCACACATCTTCCCTCCCACTTTGGAATTGTGAGGTCCTGAATTCTCACAAAGCCCTGTGAGGTGGATAATGGCAGATGAGGAGACCAAGGGTCAGAGAGGTCCAGTGCTTGCTGGGATGTCACTGTTGGGGCAGGCTGGAGCTGGTCTGAGGCCAGCCCTGGGTTTCCTCCACCTGCTGGGGCCCTGACCTCCTTGGTCCCTGCTCTCCCCTCTGCAGTGGAGGTTCGGGGTGGGAAAGACAGGAAATGTGAGATTCTCCCCTCCCCTGCCAGGTGTGTCTGGCCCAATTATAGCCATAAGGCCTCCTGAAAATCATGTTTTAATTACCTAATTACTGCCAAGAGGAAATCACTAATTGCTTTTCCAGTATCAAATTCCTCCTGGCCTTTTGAGAATGGCAGGGACCCAGGAAGGGGGCCTGGAGTCTGGCCCCAGCCAGAGGGGTGCAGGTTTGTGAGAGGGTGAGAAGTGGCAGAAGAAGGGAGGATGGTTGGTCTCAAGAGGAGAGGATGGCAGATCCCCACCTCTCCTGCAGCCCCTCCTGGTCCACGTCAGGCTGGGGACAGGTTTGGCACCTAAGACTGCCCCTGGTCCTCTGTCTGGAGACCAGAAATCAACTCAGCTACTCTGGACCCCCCTCATATGCAGAGAGGCAAGGGCTGGGCAGTGTCTCAGTGTCCAGCCAGCCCCTGGCTGTCACCATGGTGTGGGCAGAGCAGGGCAACGCTTCCCTCCCCGGGTCAGGGCCAAGCTGGGCAGCCCCCTGCCTCCGGGCAGCTAGGGCGCGTGCCGGCCTTGGCACACAGCCTGGATGGCCCAGACATCCTTCTTGGCGCCCCCGCCTGCCCTCTGCCTGGAGAATGGGCCCTTTGTTGCCTCTGGGCTGGATGGACAGCTGACCTGGCCAGGCTGTCAGCTGCCCGCCCGCCTGCCCTCCTGTAGCAGTTGGCCAGGGCCTGGGTGGTGGTGGAGTGGGGGCAGCCGGCTGGGGCTCAGGCCTCCCTGGGACCCTGACCTAGGCTCCCTCTGTAGGGATCCTGCCCTGCCTGACCTAAGATCTGGGGTTTACGGGCAGGAAAAGGAGCCAGCCTGGGGGCACTGGGTGAGCCTGTTCCCCGGCCTGTCTGTCGGGAGGATCAGAGACACCCATGTGATAGTACGCGCTCTGTCCACAGAGGAATTCAGGACCTGGCCTGGTTCTGGTCTCTCCCCTGTGTCAGCTCAGAATCTGAAGTTGAATCCCTAACGTACAGACGGGACAGGGACCCTGAGGATTAGAAGGCCCACGCAGAGGCTGGGTGGGGTTGACCTGTATCCCCTCCCTGATCTGGGGTAGGTGGGTGCCTGTGCATGGTGCAGTCGGGTGGTCGTGTCCAAGGGCTCTGGAGGGGCCCACTGAGCCCCTCTTGCATGAAGGAGAGGGGTCCTTTCTGCAGGTGTGGGGCAGGGGCCACAGCAGAGGGCTTTGAGGTGGGAGGCGGGGGCATTGGGGCCTGTTGTGGAAGGTTCTGGTAGTCTTTGGGAAGGAGTTTTCAGAGCAAAGAGGTACTAGCTAGAATTGGGGCAGGATACTTGGGGATGCCCCTGTCCAGGTCTCATTTGCTCTGCCAGAAACCCAGCTGCTATGGCAAGGGAGCTGCTGGGCCCAGCTGCCTCCAGGTGGGTGGCCCTGCAGTGGACAGCTGTGGGCTGTGGCTGTGGGCGTCGGCACGTGGGCCCCGCCACCCTGCCAGCCGCCCTGGCCCTGTGCCCGCCCCACTGTCTATGCCCCTGTGCTCTGGCCCTCCTGGAATGCCCTCCTGGTGGGGTGCTGGCTTCCTTCCGCTTTGGGGGCAGACTCCGTGCAACCCCCCAGTTGCAGCTGGGGGTCTGGGTTGCTCTGGCGAGTGCCGCGCCATCCTTAGTTTACCTCCTGCGTGGTCTCGGGAAGCTGACTCTGCTGCAGGGATCCTGCTGCGGCCGGGACAAGGCATGTCCTGGCGATCCTCATTCCTAACCCATGACCGCCATAGTTCACCTGTGCATACTGGGGTCCCCTGTAAGGAGCATGCACAGGGCACTCAGGGCCCCCCATAACGTGTGTACGTGCGGGTCTTAGGTGCTCACAAGGAGTCAGTGGGGCCCTGTCTGCCTGGGACCTGCCTGCAAGTGGGAAGGGGTAGGGGTGACCCGTTGCTGGGCAGGTGGATGGACAGCTGGCCCTGCATGTCCCCAGCTGCAGCTGTTGGCTGCCACTTGTCCCAGTCATTCGAGTCGGCAGAGTGCTGGTGGCTTGGGGGCAGGGTGGCTGGAAGCCTGGGACTGGCCTGGGACTCTGCCTTTTCCAGGACCTGGAGAGAGAGGCCTGCCCTCCAGCTTGCTCCTGCCCCCCACCCCCCATGCTTTGGAACTGCTGGGCCCAGCCCTGGGTGGGAAGAGGAATGACAGTTAGGTCCCCAGCAGTGGCAGGAGACTGGGACTGTTCGGATGCCCTGCAAGCACCCCTTTTATGCTGGGCAGGGTCAAAGGGCAGATGGCCAGGTGATGATGGGGAGAGAGGCCAGGCTTGAGGTGGCATGAGCAGGGCCATCGACGTGGAGCAGGTGGGATCAGGTCTTCCCAGCGACATCTGCATGGATGTGGAGACAGCTGAGGGCCAGGGCTTTGGGGAGAAATCCAGAGTTGTGTTTAGAGTCTTTTGGGTTAGAGGCTGGTGGTCTGGGTCCCCTGCCCAGATTGTGACCTTTCTCTTCCCCCTGACACCTGCCTCAGGCTGTCTGCCCCAGCTTCAGGATGTCTCTTTCTGGGTGAAAGGTGGTTTTCCTTCCATTTCACAGGTAGGGAAACTGAGGCAGAGAGCGCTTCAGCACCTTGTGTGGGTTCCTCAGCTGGGGTGGATCTGAGCTGGGTCTGGACCCAGGCAGTGTGGTCCAGGGTTGGCTCCTGGCTTGAGCTGACCCAGCTCCTGCTGTTGACACCAGGGTGAAGGGCAGGACAGCTGTGGCGCCTCAGGAGGGCATTTGGGCTGAGGGTTCCTACCCCTGCTCCGTGCACGCGGCAGGCAGGCAGCCCTGGGCAGGCGCAGGTAGGGCTGACTGGGTGCAGGTTTGGGTGTGTCATGGTCCCACTCAGGGATGCTGGGTGGCTGTGGGCCCTTGCTGTGCCTGAGCCATCCACTCTGCCTGTGTCCTCTCCTTCCAAAGTTCCCAAAGCTGAGGTAACTGTGGCGTCCTCCGCAGGCTCCCAGCTGGGCCCAGCCCCTGGCGCCTCCGCCCCTGCCCAGCTCTTCCGGGTCTGGTTTGACTTAAGCCTGCTTGGTGGGGAGGCAGCTGAGCGGATGTGGGGGGTGGCCGGCCCGGAGCTCTCAGGAATGTGGCCCTCCCCCTCTCCGCAGCCAGCAGCCTCTTTGGCCCAGAGACACAGCGCCCCACCCTGGCTGGCCGCCCTAGGCCCAGCCCCTGACAGAGATGGCTTGAGCCAGGGCGTTTGCCCAGCCCCGCTGCCCCTAGGTCTGCCCTGTCCCATTAATGTGGGGGTACAAAGAACGGGTCCTGCACCAAGCCCAGGCCCAGGTCCCCGCCTCTAGGTAGGGAGATGGGGCAGCCGAGGGGTTAGAGACAGAGGTGGGGCTGCTGGGCAGGCCTGTCACCAGCGGGCAGGAACAGGCCACAGGCCCCATGTCCACGAGACTGCTTGGGACTGGCTGAGCTGCGCGGACGCAGCTTTCTAGAGTCCCAGCTCTAGAAAGCCCCCTGGGTCTCTCTGTTAATTAAATACATTTGTTTGGTAAAAGCAACTAAAAATACTTGCAGCATCGCAAGCTGCGGAGGAGAAGAGCTGGCTCATTAACGCCCGGTTTGTTTGGGATCTGGAATACATTTCCATGCCGATGAGGCGTCTCCCCCTCTGCTGCCTTCTTGCTGGGGGTGTCCCTTACCCCCAGGATACCCCAGGGCCTCACCTTGGCCTCCATGCCCTGAGCCTCCTGGCCACTGGACTCTGGTTCCCTGCAGGCTCCTAGCCCCAGGGAAAGTCCGGGTGCTGCGTGAGCTCCCGCACCCTTCACCTTGGGTGCGGCTGTGCGGCTCAGTGGTGGGTGCTGAGCTCCGGCTGTCTCTAGACTGCAGATACTCCCACCTGCTGTTCTGGAGTCCACAGACTGATAAAGGAACTGGACCCAAGACCTGGCTGTCTGGGCCCGATTGTGTCCTGCAAAGGTTCCCTGTCCTTGAGGCTGGGGCTGGGCTCAGAGGGGAGTGAGCATGGCCGACCTTGGCCTTCCCTGAACCCAGCAGGCCTGAGGGTGGGCCTGGGACCTCCAACCTTAAGTAGGAATGGGACTGGGGCAGAAAGATGTCAGCACAGCCCAACTCAGGGCCCATCACTGCCACAGATCCTGGTGGACCTGGCGAATCCTGGCGGCCGGCCAGCCCTGGCCTACGAGAGTGTGGTGGCCCAAGAGGGCCACCCCATCCTGCGTGACCTCGTCCTCAGCCCCAACCGCCAGTACCTCTACGCCATGACGGAGAAACAGGTAGGTGCCAGGCAGGCTCCTGGGATGCACGGGAGACTGAGTGTAGGGCCCCTTGCCATGGGGAACCCACCTGGCTGGGGACCTGGCTTTTGCTGGTCCGAGTATATACTTGTGTGTCCATCAGCAGACTAGGGTGGGCCTGGGGATCGAGCAGGTGGAGCCCACCGTCCACGCTGCGTCCAGACTCTCCTGGGCTGGGTTAGGGATCCCCCTCCGTCCCTGCAGCGCTCCATGAGCACAGATACTTAGATAATAGCAGTTTCAGAGCACAAGTGTCAGTGGAGGGCGTGGGGCCTACATCCGGAGCCCTTGAATTCTTTGGACCTGGGGCAGGGACATGGGCTGTGGCCTGACCCAGCTCTGGCCCTTCTGTCCAGTGAGGCTGTGGCCTCTGTGGGGACCTGTGGCTGGCCTGGCTGTGGGCTTTCGACCCTGGCCTTGACAGCGCAGAGCCTGGCTTCTGCTCTTATTCAACACAACCTGGTGACCTGAGGCAGATGAAGGGCGGAAAGGTGGGGCGAGCTGGGACTCCGGTCTGGGTGAAGCTGGCTACTCTGCCCTTCTGGCTGATTCTCCTGTCCCTTGGGGACCTCAGGACTGGCTTCTGTGAGGCATGGGAAGCTGGGGTAGCCAGAGCCCAGCCTGCCCTCTGAGTGTGGTCTGGGCCTGAGTTCCTTGGATCCTTCAAGAAGCCCAGGGCTGGGAAGGAGTCAGTCAGCTGGGATTCTTGAGTCTGGCTGAGACTCTGCGTCTTTTCCTGGCTGCTCTGCTCGTGGACCCTCACTCCCTGCTGCCTCCCTGGTCCGTTTGACCTACTTGGTGGATTCAGGGCCAGCAGGACTGGCCTTTGAGCACAGGGAAGGCCTGAGCAGGGGGCAGCCCGCTGGTGGGGCCAGGGAGGGGAGGGGAGTCTCATGGTGGAATTGGAGGGGCCTGACACCTGGCCACCGCCTCCAGGTGACACGGGTGCCCGTGGAGAGCTGTGTGCAGTATACGTCGTGTGAACAGTGCCTGGGGTCTCGGGACCCCCACTGTGGCTGGTGTGTCCTGCACAGCATGTGAGTCAGAGTGGCCTTGCTGGGTGTGGGGAGGCCCTCCAGGCTCCGGGGTCAACCAGGACCCTGCTGACCAGGAGCAGGACTGTCACGGGTAGTAGGTGGGGTGTACAGGTGGGGCTACCCTGTGTCCTCAGCCCGGGGCCCCTCCCATGTGCCTGGCTAGGTGGGGGCCCTTTGGGGGGATCTCCCCAGCCTGCCCAGCCTCAGCACCCTCTGACCACAGCTGCTCGAGGCAGGACGCCTGTGAGCGGGCAGACGAGCCCCAGCGCTTCGCGTCCGACCTGCTGCAGTGTGTACAGCTGACCGTGCACCCGCGCAACGTGTCCGTCACCATGTCCCAGGTGCCGGTGAGTGTGGCTGCCCCGGCTGTGGTGGGGGCTGGGGGACACCATGGGTCCCCCACTCACCCTGCTTCCTGCCTGTGGGGCCAGCTTGTGCTGCAGGCCTGGAATGTTCCTGACCTCTCGGCTGGTGTCAACTGCTCCTTCGAGGACTTCACTGAGTCGGAGAGTGTCCTGGAGGACGGCCGCATCCACTGTCGCTCACCCTCTGCCCGGGAGGTGGCACCCATCACGCGGGGCCAGGGTGAGTGCCCCAGCCACTCCTGCTGTTCACACTGGGGGGTGTGCCCTGTGCCTGGAAAGGCCCGGGGGGTGGCAGAATTGAGTCGCCGTGGAGTTGGTGCCTCCTCGGTTCACTTTCAAGGCCACCTTTGTGGGAACTGTGACATCTCTTGTCGGGGGTTTCTCACCACCTGATGGTGTTGGAGCAGCTCAAATGCTCCAGGTACGGAGCCAGAGCGAGAAGCCCTGCTGCCCTGGAGGTGTCAGCCATTGGGGGACAGCAGATGGGTGCCACACGATGAGCCCACCATGTCAGGGGGACCGTAGGCCTGAGGAAGAGACCACAGGGGCACAAGCACCAGGCAGCTCGGGTTGGCAGAGCTGGAGGAGCAGGCCGCGTGAGGTCAGAGAAGAAGGGGCGGGAGACAATCTCCCCTGAGTGAAGGGCCCAGAACCTGCTGCGCTGCGTCACTTAGTGGCTTCACGGACTCCTCTAACAGCCAGCCCCAGGCAGGCAAGAGAGATGCGGTGCTCTTCTGGCTGCTCTGGCTGTGGCCAAGGAAGGGGCCAGGAGTCCTGGGTCCAGTATGAGACCTTGTCCCCTGGGGACCCTGCGCTCAGCGCAGCTGCCATCGAGGACTTGAGGCCCTGGTGGCCCTGGTGACTCCCGTGATGCTTCTGCAGGAGACCAGCGCGTGGTGAAGCTCTACCTGAAGTCGAAGGAGACGGGCAAGAAGTTCGCGTCCGTGGACTTCGTCTTCTACAACTGCAGCGTCCACCAGTCGTGAGTGTCCCTGAGCACCGCCTCAGGCCTTCCTGTACGCCCTGATCCCTCTGCAGCCGCTGCAGGCCTGCCCTCGTGCCAGCTGGGCAGGGATCTGGGGCGCGGCCTCCATGAGAGCCGCCTCCAGGCGGAGGAGCCAGCAAGGGCCAGGCCAGGAGGGGACAGACGCAGGAGGGAGGCTGAGGCGGGGGTGGACCTGCCAGGAGGCAGCAGGCAACGTATGGCAGAGCCAACCCGCAGGGTCCACGTGCTGTCCTAGGGTGAAGGGGACTTGTCATAGGACCTGGGCCGCTGCAGAGGCTGAGCGGGGGAATAGGAGTTCTTGCTGGCCACCAGGGGTTCCCAGTGGCCTGCAGGCACCAGAAGGTGTTCCGGGAGGCGATGATCTTGCTGGGGCCTGGTGCCTGCTGGGTGACGGGGCCTCATGTCTCTGAGGGCTCCTGGCTGGCTCCAGAGAGCAGGGGGTGGGATCAAGTCCGCCTGCTGCTGCCCATCCTGGCTGAGAGCACCCACACCTTCAGAAGGATGTGGGAAGTTGATGCCCATCATGAGCTGGAGGCACTGGGCCAACAGGTGACCTTGGCTCTGTGCCCATCCCGGAGGAGGGTCTGAGGGGACATGGTGCCGTGGAGCGTGAGGTTGCCTGGGATCGTAGACTTCTGCTTATAGACCAACTCCAGACGGACAGCTCTGTACGCAGGAGCCCCACTGTGAGCTGGGCAGCACCTTTAGCTCCATGATGCACCTTCCCCTCTGGACAGGGGCGAGACTTTGGAGCAGGAGACTGTTGTGGCAGGGACCAGCAGGGGCACCAAGGGTCTCACAGAAGCAGGGTGTCCAGGGATGGTGGGGCAGCCAGCAGGTGTGGAGATCCTGGAGAGAAGGTGGAGGCAGCCTCCTGGAGGCTTTGAACCTTGGGTAAAGCTGCCTGGACACAGTGCCTGTGATGGCAGGTCCCTGCCACAGGGCCCAGCACTTGCCAGATCAAAATGGACGCGCTCCTGCCCGTGTGGGGTTGGCTCTTGTCAGGGAGGTGCATGCAGACTGAGGCTCTGGTCAGTCTAGTGTGGTCACCGCAGCCACTGGTGCTACTCAGCAAATCTATCAGGTGATTGAGGTTCTGAAGAAGAAGGGGGGACAGGAAGGTGGCCAGTGACACCGTTCGGGGTAAACTTTCCACTGGAAGCGGCCTGTGCAGAGGCCCTGAGGTGGCTCTGTGAGGACCGTGCGTGCTCACAGGTGAGGTGTGGGCCTGGTCCCTAGGTCTCACGCCCTCCTCCCCCACAGCTGCCTGTCGTGTGTCAACGGCTCCTTCCCCTGCCATTGGTGCAAATACCGCCACGTTTGCACGCACAATGCGGCCGACTGCGCCTTTCTGGAGGGCCGCGTCAACGTGTCTGAGGTAGGCCGGGCATGGGGACGACTCGGATGTCAGAAGTGCAGACGCCCCATGAGTGCCCAGTGGGTGGTTGGGTTGTTGGGGCGTTGGCCGCATATCACAAGGGTGTGACCAGACTGGGTCAGTCTGGGAAGACACAGGTGACCGTGGGTCTGCCTGGGATATCTGGGCCTCCTTTGTGACCCATGGGAGATGCGGAGAAGCTTCCTATGACTCCCTGTGCCTGGGCCTCTTCCTGAAGGGACACCCAAGGGTGGTGGGCCCTGGGCACTCTCTTAGGCCCAGAGCCAGTGTGGTAGGAGCCTGGGGCTTGAAGAGCCTGGGCTGGGCACAAGGCCAAGTGGCCTGAGTCCTCCTGGGGGGACGAGGGAGCTCAGATTAACTGGCGGAGCGCTGGTGGCTTCCTGAAGTTGTCTGAAGTCCTGCGTGGTAATTGCTAGTAATTAGGTAGTAATTATTTTGGAGCCTGAGCAAGGCACTGACTTTATTTATGAGCAGCCATCTGCTCTTTCTGGAACCCAAGGCTCTCAGAACCAGGACAGGGCAGATCCTGGGGCCTGCTGGGCACTTTGGGGAGGGCTCCTCGTGTCCACTGGGTGCCGGGACCCTCCAGTTTTCTGTGGGCACCACACTGTGTGATTGGAAAGGGGAGAAGAGGGCGGATCCCACCTGCTGGGCAGACCTGAGAACCCCGGCTCACCAGGGCCTCCCTGGCCACCCTCTGACTGTCCCCTGTTGCATGTGACGTTTCTGCTTCTTGGTGTGACGCTACCACTGAAGGATAAGATGGCAGCAGCGGGTGGGCCTGGGGCAGGCAGGGCTGTGGCGTTGGGAGAATAGCGCCCGTGACACTAGGTGGTGTGAGGGCCAGGGACTCGGTGGGGGCTTCTGCGAGTGCAGCTGACCTGAAGCTAGGCTGAGGATCTGGGGGTGGGCAGGGACAGTGGGGCAGATCCGCGGCAGGAAACAGGTCCTGGGGTATTGTGGGCTGAAGTCACTGCTGGTGCTCCCTTCCCGAGGAGGTGGCTCTGGTCCTGCGTGAAGCCTTGGAGGCAGGGGTGGCGTGGGGGTGAGTGGTTCTGGAGGTCAGGGTAACTCTGTCCTCTCTGGTGTCCATCTCTGATCCTTCCCCAATCCAGGGCAGCCTCAGCCAGCAGAGAAACGTAGCCCTGCAGTTGGTGACCCTGGGGTCTTGTTGTGCTCTTGTGGGCACACTGGCCTGGGGAGGTCCAGCAAGGGCTGGCCGTGAGTGCTTCCTATCCTCAGCCAGAGCTTGCTGAGCAGAATGTGGTGCTGGGCGGTGTGTCCAGGGTCCTCCAAGCAGAGCTCGTGCTGAGCTGGGTACCCAGGGAGGCTGGGCTTCTCCTAGGAATGGCATTTTCTGGCCTCTCTGAAGAAATGGGGGCCCCTGTCTGGCGTTTCCACAGGGTATTTCCCCCAGGTGGCTTCACGGGGCTCTCACACCAGGTCCCTGGCCTCTTCCATGTGCCAGGCCTTGGGGACATCACCAAGGTCCTGACAGTGAAATAGACAGGTAGTCTATTACGTTCTGACTCTGTGGGGATAAAGGAGAGAGCTCTGTGTCAAATGAATAAAAATCCAAACGGAGTCAGAAAGCGGAGTCTCGCCCCTCAGCCGAGTCCCTGCCTTGAGCCGGTGCAGAGAGTCAGCAGCCCTTAAGTGAGGGTAGGCTGAGCACCTCGGGAGAGGACCCCAGCATCGTGCCGCCATGCATGCCGTTAACTTGCTCCCAGCCTCCTAAGGGAACCTGCAGCCTTTTTTCTGGTGTCTGTGCCCGGGAAAGAAAGTCGTCAGGCCTTTCAGGTCCTGCCAGG
Source organism: Aplodontia rufa (assembly GCA_004027875.1). Classification (NCBI taxonomy): domain Eukaryota; kingdom Metazoa; phylum Chordata; class Mammalia; order Rodentia; family Aplodontiidae; genus Aplodontia; species Aplodontia rufa. The sequence continues at coordinate 40,409 of PVKS010014681.1, forward strand.
CCTTGACTCTCTACTGACCCTGATTCCAGTGGACCCAGGTGCACACTGGGGCCTTCCTGTCAGAGCAGGGCCTCTCGTGCAGGTGGTCACTGGGATTTTAGCCGAGACCCCACTTGGTGTGACCAGCACCCTCCCTGTCCGTGGTCACCCTGAGTTCTGGAATAATCGAAGGGCACACGCTGCTGGGGAGATGACGGAGACGCAGGAGTGAGGCCTGCCTGCCTCCCAGAGTGTGGTGGTCGGCTCAGTGGCTGGGAGGGCGGGCAGTGCTGGGCGACCCTGCTCCGTGTCTCTGTCCACCAGCCACGAGGTTTCCTGAACTGAATGGCCTTGCCATCGTCACCCTCTGCTTCCTTGCCCCGTCACAGCAAGTCTAGCCTGAGTCTAGGGTGCAGAGACCCTGGGTGCCCCTCGATGCCCAGGGAAGTGCTGGTATAGATATGTGCTCCACAGCATGCCAGAGCCTCCTCACTGGCACGGTGGCCTGAACACGCAGCTGCAAACGGAGCCCTTGAGTTGGGGCCAGTGGGCAGCGGGCACAGGCCTGTTCCTGCAGATTCAGCAGTTAATTCAGCTCTGGTGAAGCCCCTGAGGGGCCGAATCGGAGTCCAGGCCCCCTCCTGGGGCCCTGGGTCTCTGCAGAGCTGGTCCGGGACCCACGTCCCCACTTTGGGAGCTGCCACCGGGCTTGGGGATTAGGGCCTGTTTTCAGCATCCCTATTTAAAGCCCTGCTCCGCAGGCTCCTGCTCCCGAGGGGCCAGCTCCTCCCGAGGCTGCTGCCCGCCGTGCTGCAAGGAAGCTGGGCCATTGCATCAGTTATTGTCACCGAAACGCTGGCCCCGGGAGCCCGGGCTGTTTTTCTGCCGGGCTCTGTCTATTTTTACGTGCTTCCTAGGTCCCCAGCTGAGAGCTTGCTCCCCAGCGCCCCTCTCATGGGGGCCTGTTCAGCTGCAGGCCAGATGGGGCCCCTTCCACCTCCAGAATAGTGGGGTCTTTGGAGCGGGGCGGGGGAGACACTTGGGACCAGCGTGCAGTCCCAGCCTGGCGGAGACAGAATGCAGAGGTCCTCGCCGTGCCGGCACGGATGTGCGCGTGGTCAGCCCAGGCTCCACACGTGGATTGCAGTCTGGGCGCCGTGGCGCGTGCCACTCTCGCTGGTCCCCCCGCCTCGGGCTCAGCCTGAACCTTGTTGCCCCCAGGACTGCCCGCAGATCCTGCCCTCCACCCAGATCTATGTGCCGGTGGGCGTGGTGAAGCCCATCACCCTGGCTGCCCGGAACCTGCCCCAGCCCCAGTCGGGCCAGCGTGGGTATGAGTGCCTTTTCCACATCCCGGGCAGCCCGGCCCGCGTCACCGCCCTGCGCTTCAACAGCTCCAGCCTGCAGTGCCAGAATTCCTCGGTGAGGCCGGTTGGAGTGGGCGGGGGTGGGGGCCGGCCAGAAGGTGCATGTGGTCAGGTGCACCTTGCGTGACTTAGAAGGTGCGTCTGACTCTCAGGGCTGCTGCATCCCTCAGGTGTGCCAGGGTTGTGCAGGTGAGTGGATCACAGGTGGGCTCCGGTCGGTCCCCTCCAAGTGTGTGCGGGAAGAGCCTGGTGCTTCTCCCTGGCTAAGGCTAGGCCACCAGAGCCCAGGGACTCCTGACTGTCCTGTGGCCAAGTGTGGAAATGCTCGTGTCATCTGCATTTGCCAGATAGCAGATGGGTGTCAACTGGTGCCAAGTAAAGACACATTGGAGCTTTGAATCTGACAGGGGGCTAGTTTTTTTTTTTTTTTTTTTGTACCAGGGATTGAACCCACAGTGCTTAACCACTGAGCCACATCCCCAGACCTTTTTACTTTGTTTTGAGACAGGGTCTCGCTAAGTGGCTAAGGGCCTCGCTAAGTTGCTGAGGCTGGCCTCAAACTTGTGATCCTCCTGCCTCAGCCTCCTGAGTCGCTGGGATTACACATGCCCAGTCAGGTTGACTTTTTAAAAGCTCCATTATTGAATTTAACTAGTTTGGTGCTAGGGGCTCTTATGGGGCAGATGCTTTCCTGGGTGGGCAGGGGAATCAGTACTTGAGTCAGAAGCCTGGGCTCAGGTCCTGCTCTGTCCCCTGGCTCGCTGACTTGGAGCAGGCCTTGGTTTCCCCATTGAGTCAGGAAGAGCGTAGTCAGGAGAGCAGAGAATCTTCTGGAACAGCAGGGTGGGTGACTCTGGCCTTGGTTGATCCCCACCCCTAAAGGGTTGGGGCCTTGAGAGGACTGAGGCCCGGCTCCCTGGGGGTCGGCTGTGGTCACCTGCAGTGGTTGTGCCTTGCACAGCGGCTACATGCCCCGCCTTGTTTTTCCCTTCTCCGCCTATTCCTGATACCCCGTGTGCCCCGCACACCGTCTGTATCCCTGTCTGGCTCCCCGTGCGTGGCTCCCAAGGGGCTTGAGGGCTGACGCTTTGCCTTATCTCTGTCGTCCCCAGCTCCCTTCTCTCCAGGCCCATTTATCTTTCCTGTAGCCGTGTTTAAAGGGAAGAGGGAGTATCAGGGAATTTGATAGGATCCAGTTAAATTCCTGCAGATAAAATAATGATGGATTGCCGGGCCGCCCCTTGGAGACACTGGGCTCCCTGCCTGCATCCCCAGCGCAGGAATGGAGTTGAGGTCATCAGCTCCAGAAAGTGGGACGCAGCTGGAGGGTCAGGCCCAGCCCCTGGGGAGGGGGTGGTGGCCCAGGCACCTCAGATGGCTGCTGGAGGAGGCTTGGCTGGCGGGTGAGGCCGTGGGACGGGGAGCTCCGTGTGTCTGTAGAGGCTTACGCTGGTGGGCAGGTGCGTGACTGTCTTGGGAGGCTGTGCTGGGCCTCACCGAGCCCACGCAGCTGTTTGAGGGGCAGCACCCCAGCTGTCAGGTGGTGGCCTGACTGCTATGTCTACCCCTGCAGTACTCCTACGAGGGCAATGACATCAGCGACCTGCCCGTGAACCTGTCTGTCGTGTGGAACGGCAACTTCGTCATCGACAACCCTCAGAACATCCAGGGTGAGCAGCGAGGGGCCGCCCTGGTCAGGGTGGGGTATTGAGGGGTGCCAGGCTGACGCCCCTCCTCCCCGCAGCCCACCTCTACAAGTGCCCGGCCCTGCGCGAGAGCTGCGGCCTCTGCCTCAAGGCCGACCCACGCTTCGAGTGCGGCTGGTGTGTGGCCGAGCGCCGCTGCTCTCTGCGACACCACTGCCCAGCCGACTCACCTGCGGCCTGGATGCACGCCCGCCACGGCAGCAGTCGCTGTGCAGACCCCAAGATCCTCAAGGTAGGCCCCGTGCAAGCTGGCCCCTGATCCCTGCCCAGCCCCTGCCCTGGCCCACCCACTGCCATCGCCACCTGGCACCGTGGCCCTGGCTGCACCGGGCCCCAGCTGGGTGCTGGGCCCCCAGCCTCTGCCTTCTCACAGCTGTCCCCAGAGACAGGCCCCAGGCAGGGAGGGACCCGGCTCACCATCACGGGCGAGAACCTGGGCCTCCGGTTTGAGGACGTGCGGCTGGGCGTCCGCGTGGGCAAGGTGCTGTGCAGCCCCGTGGAGAGCGAGTACATCAGCGCCGAGCAGTGAGTGCGGCCCGGGCCCGCGGGGGTGCAGGGAGCTGTCCCCAGTCTGCAGCTGCTGAGGCCCGGCCTGTGTCCCCAGGATCGTCTGTGAGATCGGCGATGCCAGCACCGTGCGGGCCCATGACGCCCTGGTGGAGGTGTGTGTGAGGGACTGCTCCTCCCACTACCGGGCCCTGTCGCCCAAGCGCTTCACCTTCGTGGTAAGTCCTGCCCCCAGGGCCTTCTCTGCTCCTCGCTGGTCCCAGAAGGTGGCCAAGGGGTGCTGCCCAGGTCTCTCCTGGGCACAGGGGCAGGCTCTGGCCACAGCCCACCTGCTTGCCCTCCTGTGGGTCCCCAGGTCCCGCCACACTCTCTGCTCCTGTTCTTCTGCTGCCTCGGCTGCTGTCCCCTCCTCTCCTGTGCAGATTTGGGCTCAGGGTTCTCTCCCACCTGGGCTGTTCTGAGCACCCCAGGATCATGGGTGGGGAGTCCAGCTCTGGGGCCTCTGGGCTTGTCTTCCAGCAGCACAAGTGGCCTCGAAGGGACTTTCCTCTAACAAGTCCCTCTTCCTACAGACCCCAACCTTCTACCGCGTGAGCCCCTCCCGTGGGCCTCTGTCAGGGGGCACCTGGATTGGCATCGAGGGGAGCCACCTGAATGCAGGCAGTGACGTCGCGGTGTCCATCGGTGGCCGGCCCTGTTCCTTCTCCTGGTATGGGGTGCAGGTGGGAGTGGGGGGCCAGGGCATGGCCGCCTCTTCTGCTGGTGGTTGGGGGCAAGGGCTGTCCCTCCTCCTGGTTCTCATGTCTGCGTGCCCCCTCCCGTTGCCAGGGAAACCAGGGTATGGAGAGCCTGGCTAGGGTGATCACTATGGAAACCCAGAGGCGGAGAAGGTTACCATGGAGACAGGGGCTTCCTCCAGCCTGGGAGCCGAGGGAGGAGAGAGGGTAGCGGATGGGAGGGTGGGGCCTGGCTTCCCCTCGCACAACCTGGCTGCCTCCGCCCTGGGCCGTCCCTGGGAGCGGGGACTCCCTTGAGAACAAAATAAGTATTTAAAAAAAATTTTTTTAAAGAGAGAAAATAGACATCTTAACAAAAGCCCTGAGGCTTGAAGTGGATAATTTTAGATTAGGGATGATAATGGAACGGCCCTTTAAATATTTTCCTGTGATAATTATCCGTTATCAGACTAATCATTGATATTCACAGCTGAGCCAAGCTTGCCGGCTGTATGGCCTCCAGGCCGTGGTGAAGGGGCCTTGGGGACAGGTGTAGGTGGTCCCGACTGGCTGCCCGGTGCAGGTGACCCAGCGACCCCCACATCAGCCCAGCTCACTCCGTCTTAAGACCCAGGGACGCAGGGGTTAGACCTTTTGCGATTGAGGGACAGGCACAGGGAGGGTGTCTGCCTTATTTGGGGTGGTGGGAGTGTGCTCAGCTCCCCGGACTCTGAAGCCATAGGTAGGAAAGGTCAGGAGCCCATGGGTTTGGTCAGCTGGGCAGGGCTGGGCCAGGGCAGGCTTGCTGCTGACTGCTGCAGAGGAGGCGAAGGCCCAGTGGGCGTGGATCCCTGCCAGGGTCACCTGAAGAGCAGGTAGCCCCACCTCTCGGCCCAGGGAGGCTGTAGGGGCAAATTCATCCACCAGGACAGTGGGGCTGGGGCTGGGGCCGAGGGTGGGGCCAGTCCTGAGGCCCTGGAGAGTATACAAGTGGCAGTCGGGACAGCCAGCCACCTGGAGGCAGGTCCAGCACCTTTCCTGTGGCCGTCCAGCTCCCATGCATGAGCTCACCTTGAAGGACCCATCCCGGTTGCTTCCTCACTGTGCGCTTGGGCCATCCAGGAGGAACTCCCGGGAGATCCGGTGCCTGACGCCCCCGGGGCAGAGCCCGGGCAGCGCCCCCATCGTCATCAACATCAACCGCGCCCAGCTCACCAACCCCGAGGTGAAGTACAATTACACTGAGGACCCCACCATCCTGAAGATGGACCCCGAGTGGAGCATCAGCAGGTGGGAAGCCGTGGGCCTGCAGGGGGTGCCCATGCTGGGCGCGTGGTGGCAGCTCCCATGGTGCCTGCCCTGGCAGGATGACTTGCCCGTTGGCGCTGGGGACGGGGTGCGGTCTGTCTGGGGCAGGGTGTCTGTCCCCTCCTATGTGATGGGCGCGCAGTATCAGCTGATGACTCTCTGTTCATCTTGTAGTGGTGGAACCCTGCTAACGGTCACAGGCACCAATCTGGCCACCGTCCGTGAACCCCGAATCCGGGCCAAGTATGGCGGTGTTGAGAGGGAGAACGTGAGTTCACAGCCTCTGCCAGCTTCCCCCAGACCCCCCTCTTACCTCACCCACTGGGCCGTTGCCCCTGCCTGGTGGGTGGGGGCTCCGGTTCTGGGTGCCAGGCCTGCATGTTCCTCAGCCTGTTCAAGGTGGCCACTGGAGGATGGGGCGTCCATGCAGGAGCCGTCCCCCTGTGAGGGCTGGCCCAGCATCCTGGTGCCCTGTGTCCCCAGAGCTGCATGGTGTACAACGATACCACCATGGTGTGCCGGGCACCGTCTGTGGACAACCCAACGCGCAGCCCCCCGGAACTGGGGGAGCGGCCGGATGAGCTGGGCTTCGTCATGGACAACGTACGGTCCCTGCTGGTTCTCAATTCCTCCGCCTTCGTCTACTACCCCGACCCTGTGCTGGAGCCACTTAGCCCCACCGGCCTGCTGGAGCTAAAGCCCAGCTCCCCACTCATCCTCAAGGTGGGCCCCAGCCGCCTGCCAGCCTGCGGGTGGGCGCGGCCCCTGATTCAGGGTGGGAGGAGAGGCCCCTTGGAGCTGGCGGTCCAGCTCACCCTGACCCCTGCGCAGGGCCGGAACCTTCTGCCGCCCGCCCCTGGCAACTCGCGGCTCAACTATACCGTGCTCATCGGTTCCACGCCGTGTGTCCTCACTGTGTCGGAAACGCAGCTGCTGTGCGAGTCGCCCAACCTCACGGGGCAGCACAAGGTCACGGTGCGTCCAACAGCCCACCCACCTGCCAGGGGAGAGCCCAGATCTGTGCCCTGGCTCTGGGCTCCTGGGCCCCACCCTCCTCTGACCCAAGAACCCCGCCCCCCACGCTGGACATCGCCAACCTGGTGACCAAGACCCAGATGCCTGCCGCCTGCAAAGTCCTCACTGAGCCTTGCTGCTACCCTGGCCAGCTGGGGTCCCTGTGTCCCCACTCTCCCAGCCACTCTGGGCCCCTGTTGGCAGGTGTCACCTGCAGCAGGCAGGTGCCGTGTGGTGGGGTGGGGGACCTCGAGGGCCACCGCATGGGGCCTCTGGGCTCCGATGCAAGGCCGGGTAACCTCCGGGTGACCCCCACCCCTCCTGCAGGTGCGGGCAGGTGGCTTCGAGTTCTCGCCCGGGATGCTGCAGGTGTACTCGGACAGCCTGCTGACGCTGCCTGCCATCGTGGGCATTGGCGGGGGCGGGGGCCTCCTGCTGCTGGTCATCGTGGCCGTCCTCATTGCCTACAAGCGCAAGTCCCGCGATGCCGACCGGACCCTCAAACGGCTGCAACTCCAGATGGACAACCTGGAGTCGCGCGTGGCCCTGGAGTGCAAAGAAGGTCTGTAGGGGCCGGGGCTCGGGGCTCCCCGGAGCGGCTGCCACCTCCGAGCCAGGCCCAGTCC
>PVKS010014682.1:0-47805 GCA_004027875.1 Aplodontia rufa
CATAAAGTATAACTTATTCTAATTCAGTCCTGAGTATTTCCCCAATCCCTCCCTTCCTCCTACCTCCTGTTCTCTTCCTTCTACTCTACTGGTCTTTCTGTTATTTGCTAATATTTATTTTTAAATTAGTGTCTTATTGATGAACATGTTGATGAGGTTCACTAAGGCATGTTCATACATGAACACAGGAAGGTTGAGTCTGATTCATTACAGAAACTCCATCTCATCTTTTCTCCTAGAGAGTAAGTCTTGGCTATGGAAAATGTTCTGAACATGTTTAGGAATAATTACTTGTCTCTCCCACCTGTTAGAGCCAAGAAAGGATCTTTCTTGGATCTTTCCTCTGCTCCAAGTAAGAAGATATTTATTGTATTTTAAATTTTAATATTTTTTACTTTTAAATTTTCAAATTAACTTCCCACTGAATGAAATATTTAGCATTTACAATTTTGATGACTTCCTCACTATTTCACATCCTTACCAACTTTAACGTTCCTCACTACCTACAAAATGATGACCAACCATCTTTCAACATTGTTTTCACTGATTCACATCTTTCTGACTCTGCAACTGAGTTAAATTTCCTGTTCCTAGCATTTTAATTTATCAGTTATTGTCTCTGGCTTGATAGGTTCATTCTTGCCCTTTGCTACTGTCCCTGAATTATATATCTAAACTTGAATTTAACTGATCTTTCATTAGCAATTTCATGCCAATTTTCCTGAAAAGGCTTTCTGGATATCCCAGAAAGGAAACTCAAACCAAACCAAACCAAACCAAACAACCTCCATGCCTCTTTTTTCTAAATAGCCATGACCTTTATTACTTTCTGGTACATGGCTCATTTCCTATGAAAACTTTCAACTTATTTACTTCATGGATTCTTTCCTGCACTAGAACTATCATTCTAGAAGTCAAGCATCAGTGCCTAATTAATATTCTTATTCTCTAAATCACCAGGTATAGTAAGTCCTCCACACAGAATATTTATAATAATTATATGTTGTGTTTGAGTGAAAATATAATGGTTGCTTTTGATTCTTTCATAGGATTTTGACCCATTTGGTGTGTGTATGTGTATGTGTGTACTTGTATGTGCTGTGCTGCTAGAAATGTATCATTCATTTAAATGCTATATTTCATCATTAACATGCACAATTATAATTGTGAATCTAGATTAATGTATTGAAACCAAAACAAGTTGAGTTTGAAACTGTTTTTCAATTTTAGTAAATACTTTTATGATTTTAGTTGATTTTTAATTATATCGTTATAAAACAGAATTAGGGATAGCACATTAAATACAGGATTTTTTAGGTCCTGATTTCCTATGAACATGACTGTAAAGTTAGTATATGCCACAAAAATATCAACATACAAAGACACTCATAACCTAGACCACAGCAGAGAAGATACATCAACAGAAATCTTTACTGCTGAAAATTATATGAATATATTATATGTGACTTAGTGGATTAGAGATGCATGGAAGCTCAGCCCCACATAAATTTTAAATGCAATGGAAAACAAGCATATTTGACTGGCAGGCTCTGCAAAGGCTGAGGGATTGATGACACCAACAAGGGAGCCAAAATTTACATGATTACATACAGAATTTAAAGCTTCTATTCATTTGAACATCTCCTTTTATTGTCTTCTGAAACCCCCACTGTGCACAGTGGTTATTATAAACATTGTTAATTTTTTTCTTTCTTCCATTTTGAACTTTAGTTCAAATCATGACTTTTAGTGAACTTCAAATCATGTCTGTCTGTGCCTGTAACTTTTTCATCCTTCTGTTTACATTTTCCTTTTTTGAGTTATCAGCCTATTTCTTTGGAGAGAAAAATAATATGAGATACTATATTTGAAAAGATTTTGAAAAATGAAGATGCTCTTGTAGTTGAGATATGCTGTTACCTATTTCCACAGGACAGTTCTTCGTAGTTTGCTCTGACCTCTCACAGTATGTGTAACCTAACCTTCTAAAGTCTTAGGTGCTAACTATTGTACAAAGGTCAGAAGTTATTCATATCTTTATGCATATGCTACTGAAGTATAAATTCATCACTTTCAAAAATGGTGAATATACACCCACTATCAACTTACAGTTTTCAATCAATCGATAAAGCAACTCAGGAAGTACTTTTGTCAAAGTTTGTTATCTCCGTCCTTTCCAACGCCATTTAACGTAGGCAGCTATTATTAGATGTTCTCATTGTCTGACTGACCGCTTCTAACCAGCTGCTTCCATTCAGTAGCTGCTAACCTTCAGGTCTCTGTTGCTGAATGCTATTCTCCCTCTGCTAGCTCAGTTCAGTAGTGAAAACAAAATAATCCTGAAGGAGATCCTCTCTGCCTCTGTCTCTCCCCACCTCTCACACACTACCTCATTCTTTCTTGGTAAACTAATTCTCAGATTATTAGAGAATCAATCTCTAATCAGCCTCACATTACCAACAACAACCCTACCCCTCCTTATCGATTGTGAGCAGTTATAATTAGGATATGAAATATCAACTGATAAGTAATGAATTTCATTCTAATGAAAAAGATTGCAATATTTTGAAACAGCATTAATGTTTCTATTTTACCGCATGCTAATTATTTAAATTTTTGTTAATTTATGAAGAGATGATCTCAGTTAAGCAAAGTACCATCAATGAGATAATTTTATTCCCAAACCTAATTATTCCCAAATGAGAAACCAAGGGAATTTTTTGAAATACAAATTTCTGAGAAACAGAATATGTAACATGCTGCATAACATGTAGCAATCTTTCCAGTGACTTACATTTGCCTAATGGATTTCTAGAATATAAACCCTAAGTGCATCATTGTCATTCTCAAATTTCCATTTAGTGTGCGATGTCCATGCACCTCTTCCAAATCACTCTTGTGGTGATGTTTAAAACCCATAATCAGTTTCCCTCTGTGGTTAATCCCTAGTCCCAACATTTGCATCAGGATGCTCCCCTAATGGAAACTGGCTCTCTGCTGAGGATTCTGCTTTCCTTAGTAAAGTCTTCTCAAACGGTACATATTTTCTTCATTGCACTCCACCTAAGTGGCATAGGTGTGTTTCTGGCTTCTCAGGAATTGTCACAAGGGGTAAATCCCAGAGTCAGGTTCTGCCTACGTGAGGCTGCTGCTTCTGCCGGGGTGAAGCCATGGTCACCATGTCTGAACAGAAGGCAAACCTTCTACTAAGGATTTGGGGGGATAAGAAAAAAAGGAGAATACATTAAACTCAAAGTCATTGGACAGGATAGCGGTGAGATTCACTTCAAAGTGAAAATGACAACACATCTCAAAAAACTCAAATAATTGTTCTGTCAAAGACAGGGAGTTCCAACGAATTCACTCAGGTTTTGCTTTAAAAGTCAGAGAATTGCTGATAATCAGACTCCAGAAAAACTGGGAATGGAGGAAGACAATGTGATTGAAGTTTATCAGGGACAAATGGGTCGTCATTCACTGGTTTAGATATTCTTTTTATTATTTTTTTTTCTTTTCCCTCAATCCTTTTTTATTTTTAAAATAGTTCTTTTGTAATGTGGTTTTCAAAATGGAATTGAAAACCGACACCCATCTCTTTAAAACATCTGGTAATCTGAATTTGAGTGCTCAGTATTCCTTAACTCTTGTTTTCATTGTGCTGATGTTTTGGTGATCAAACCTCAGCTCCCTTAATGTTGCCCTCTCCTTTTAAATTATATGGGTACACAGAAAGGCCACCTCTTTCAGGACTGCACATTTTCAGGCTTACGGTGGTAGATGAGATCCACCAATGTGTCTATAATGACTTTCCACTCTGCCCTGTAGTTCTAGCATGTGATTGCTTCACTCCTGGACGGTGACTTTCAGTGGGAGATGAAAGTTCTTCAGAGAACTGAACTGTGGGAAAATGACCCTTCCTTAACTTGAGGCTACTTTTAAAATCTGAGGGTCTGGACCAAATGTGGAGGAATATTGGCTTTGGAGTCAAGATGACAGACATGGTGAGAGTAATGACTGACTCCAAAGATGGCTTCACTGAAGAGAAAGCATTTTAAGATTAAAAAAGAAAATCCTGTCAGAAGATCCCAGAAAAATTCTAATTTTCATTAGTAGTTAATAAAGTTGTTCATGCAGAAGTGTATACAGCAGACCACTGCTCCTTTGATTTTTATTTGTACTTTTAGCCTGGGGTGTGGGTTTTAAATGGTCACTGTACCAACTTCATTAAAATAAACAATATTTGCAAAAAACCTTTAAAAAAAAAGAATTGTCATAAGGACCAACTATCATTTGTAAGATCCTGGTTTTTTTTTTTTTTTTTAGTTGGTTCAGCATCATCTTACATACTGAAGGGAATCGAGCGCTCACCTTCATACAAGCATACATATTGACAGAGTTGCTTTAACCTGATCCTTATCTGGGATGTACCCCCTTCCCCTACTCCTCAGTCTCATGGCTCCTCTGTAGTTCCCACAAGTTACAGAAATTAGTGACTACACACATGTAATAGTATTAATAATCCCTATTTCACTAGCTTACTTCCTGTGCTACTTCTAAAGATGCCTCTGGCATCCAGTACCTTCATTGTGTCATTCCTATTCCTTTTTTTTATTTTTCAGCCTACAATTTAAGTTAGGTGAGAGTTCCAAGAGTCCCTTAAATTGGATCTTTTCTGGGCTGAAATAATCAATTTATTTTGTGTACCTAAGCTGAAACCAGCACAAGTGGAAACAGGAAAAGAATTTTATCAGGTTATCAGATTAAGGCTCCTAGGCACTAAGACTGATTATAGGAGGCATCTCTTCTTTCAGCTGTTGTTTTTCTTTGCCTTGAAACAGAGCACAATGACTACCCCCCCAGAGGATCATGCTAATGTTTTAACATTTTAATACTTGGTTTCATTTGTTTTATTAAAAAAAATTTGATGTATACAAAAGCATATACTAAAAACTTAAAACTACTCAAAAAAGAAGATTAAAAAACAAAGAAGAAACAAGAAAATGTACAGGAAAATATTCAAAGCATAGTGCTAAGAAGCAATAAAAGTTTCCATTCAGAAAGAAAGAACAATAGTCAATAATCATAACACAGACCATCAGAAGAACACAGCCAATCAGACGGCATTTCCAACGTCCCTCACCGTTCCAGCCCCTTGTCTCACTAGTTTACCTTCCATGATAAATTTTAAGTTCTTTTAGACACGTACTCACAACTCCCTGATGACTTGTTTTTCCAGAGTATTGGTTAAATCGCAATCCTATTTTAAGTCAGATCTCTTCCTCCTGGGATATGAACCATGAAGCTGTACGCGGATGGAGAGAAGCTCACTCCCTGGTAAATTCTGTCACAGTCCAAAATCTCTCACCTCAAGCTGAAGCTTAATGCTACCCAATGTCTTTCCTCTGGTCCTTTCAAGACCTCACCTTCCCAGATTATCCTAGACCTTCTTCCTCACACTGAAAGTACCTCCTCTCCCAATCTTCTCCACTTTATGGCCATTTATTCCCTACTCCTCAAAGAAAATCCAAAAAGAAATGAGTTATTCTACTCACTCGTCTCATCATATGTATTTATCCTTACATGATAGAAAGGAGTGTAGGTGCAAAAATATATTTGAAAATATTCTTTAAGAAATACACAAACAGGGTCCATGGCATATGCCTGTAAGCCCAGCTGCTCAGGAGGATTGCAAGTTTGAGGCCAGACTTAACAATTCAGGGAGAATCTGTCTCAAAATAATTTTAAAAAATTAAAAGGGGCTCAGAATATAAGCATTAGAACACTCCTGGGTTAAATCCTCAGTATAAAAAAAAATGGAGAGGAGAAAAAAAGAGAGAGGGAGAGAGAGAGACAGACACAGAAACACAGATACAGGTGGAGAGGACTCTTATTTCTCAGCAATATGATTATAGTCTCACAACTTATAGGTACAAAACCCAGCATAAGGGCTGATAAATACTCTTAAGCCATAGAGGATTTGTGAACCAAAGTCTACACAGATGATAGGGAAGTATTTGCTAAAGAAAGAAGTATGTCATTTTTATTGTGTGCTATTTAATTATTTATCCATAACACAAACATTTACTGAACTCCTATTACATATAAGGAAGTAGTCAACAAATATTTGCTGGAAGAATGATTAAATACATTGATGAACAGGAAGAGAAGGAAATTCTATACTGTGGCACACAGTTCCAAGAAACTGTAATTAAAAAAATCCTAAAATTTCCTTATAAGAATATTAACCACTAACGAATGTTTCCCTAAATGAAGGAGTATCTGCCAGTTCTCTCAATGGTACTGTATAATGATTTTACTGGCTGAGAGATTTAAGTTTCACTTTATCTCTTCTGTAACAATATAATCACCAAGTGTATCCATGTCAAATAGTTACAATCACCATATTTCAAAATGACATAGAAATACATTTTATTTGATAATAAGCTAATATCCACTTAGAAGGACAAAACATATAATATAATTTAACATAAAATAATGTGTTATTTATTTTCCTTTTTCCCCCAATTTTTATTGGTACATTAAAGTTGTCCGATGGGGGCCTGAAGCAGTGGCTCAGGGGTTACTGAGCTTCCCTGGCATGCACAAGTATGTGAGTTCAAACCCCAGCACCATGTATACAATGAAATTTAGGAGCAATGAAAAACTAAATAGAAATTGATTCTTTCTCTCTGTCTCTCACACTGTCCCTCTCTCTTAAAAAAAAAAAGTTGTCTGTTGGGTTTCATTGTTATATATTTACACATGTACACAGTATAACAATATAATTTGACCAATATTCCACCTAAGCACTGTCCCTTCCCACCTCCCATCCCATGGTTCCCTTCTTCTGCTGATAGGCTCAGAATATACTTTTCTTTCCTCCCCTTGGATCCTCCCTTTCCCATGCTTTATCTACTTTCCCTCTCCCCTTCTCCTACCTCTACTCTATTAGACTTCTTTTAGTTCATCTACTAATTTGTATTTGAATGGTTCTTTACATAATCTTATTCTTCCTGCCCCCTTTCCTTTATCTTACTCTAGCTGCCACAAATGAGAGAAAAATACTACTTTTCAGTTTCTGAGTTTGGCTAATTTCAGTTAACCTGATATTCTCCAAAATGCTGTATTTCTAAATGTGATTATATATAACCTGCACTTGGAATAATTCTTAAATGGAGATAAAAATTAAAAACTTAAAAATGATGACAATTTCTTAACTGAAGCATTCACAAAATGTGAACATGTAAATAAAAGCATTAATATAGAAAATGAAATCTACTGAATCAATAACACATAATTCTAGCTCAATCCTGAAAAGATTTTAATAATTTGAACATTCACTCAATCTCCTTTTTTTAATCCATTGAAGTGAGTGACTACTCTTTAGTCAGAATGTATTTTTATATTACAGTCACGAGACCCAATCTCAGCCAAATTTGAGGCACTGAGATGATGATTACAATTAGCCCCATCTGCCCTATTCACAGAATCATTTCCAAATAAACTATCAAAATGCATTTCTGTGCATCTGACCTGCTTATTTTTTAAAATGACAACTCAGAAAAATGTAAACTAGTTTTCAACTTAAACTTAATATCTCAACTGATTGCCAGTCAACATTAATTCATCACAATTAGAAAATGTGTAACATCATGATTATGATGACTTACAGAAAAACTGCTGCCTGAGGCCAAAGTGAGTGTGTTATAAATTTTTAAAATTACTCTGTTGCTAGGGTTGATTTCTAGATTCATGGCAATGAATTCCAAAATACTTTATCACTATTTTTAGGGGTAACTTTTAAGAAATGAGTTTGATGAAACATTTCGAAGAAAACATACCAACATCTTAAATCAATTATTAAAATTATTAATGAATAAAATATCTGAGAGTAATATCATTTCCAGCAAATGTCTATATCATATGAATTCCCCAAATGTCTAAATCATGCCCTTCTTTGAAGGCAGCATATTTAAGTGACTTTGAACACTTTATAAGTAGAGCACGGTATTCTAAAACAGACTTTTCTGAAATGTTACAGGAATTCTGTCAGTTTTTTTTAAATGTTTTGAAAACAAAGTTAATTTATTAATTGATAGTTACTGATTAGTTTTGATTAAAAGGATCAGGTGAAGGGCTGGAGTGGTGGCTCAGCGGTTTCAATGCTTGCCTGGCATGCAGGAGGACCTGGGTTTAAACCCCAGCACCAAGTATAAAACGAAGTGTTGGAGCAATGAAAGTTATATGAAAAACTAATAAAATTGATTCTCTCTCATTGTCCCTCCCTCTTAAAAAAAAAAAGGATTAGGTGAATGTTCCCCCACTAAATGTATTCCATGAAAGGAACAACTGGTTTAGGCTTTTCCTGAATAAGATTCAGAAGTCTGATTGGAAAAGCAGATGACTGGAGGGCCTCTTGTTAATGCTTCAAACCCAGCACTCCTCCAAGAGGTGAAAAGGATGGGAAAGGGGTGGAAAACACCAAGTTTTCACCATTTTTTTGCATCACCCCTTTAAGATCTTCTGTTACAGACCTGGCTTCAAATAGCTGTGTCGGGTGAAATGCAGAAATATGAGTGGAATGGGAATTGGAAGAAGCTTCACCAAACAGCTTTAGAAGAGAACAGAAAGAAATATATGGTGTCAAGGACAAATGCCATCAAAAATTAGCCCCATATATCTGCTCTCTGGATTCTGTTCAACAGGATTCTTTTTAGAATAAAGTCATACATTGGATGTGTAAGTATAAATCGAGAAGTAGCTGAGAGTAGGCTTGTGTGCTTGTCTTTGTACATGTACCAACACATCCAAGGACACTCGATAACTAGATTTTCTTCTCTATTATCAGGCTATTTCAGTATCAAGTGATTTGCCTGCTTGATTATATTGATTTTGTATCTTCGCAGCAGGTAGAAAGAATCGATGTGAAAAGGTCAGCATGTCAAGGGAAGAACTGCAAATCTAAGACCAATTGTTGTAGGAATGAAAAATACTCAGAGTCAATGACACTGACAAACCGAAGCCAGCGGAGCTTTTCCCACCTCTCTTTAATCCAGGCCACTGCCTTTTAATTGCTGACTTACTTTTGTAGTATATTGCCACTTAGATTCTTATTTAACAACTCTTATTGTTTTTCTACAATCACCTAACATTTTCTTTTTTATTCCTGCATCTTGTGGCTGTACAATTTATATTAGTACATATGTGCACCTGGGGTATTCTTGTGAAAATTTTATTATCTTTTATCTTTTAGATTTTATTCAACCAAATACATTACTCTGTAAGTAAGTATTCCATACTTACGGGGGAAAACAAAATCATTTTACCCTACAGTGTTGACATACTTTCTTTCTTTTTTATTTTTTTAAAGAGAAAGGGACAAATGAGAGAGAGAGAAAGAGAAAAACAATTTTTATTTAGTTTTTCATGTGGCCTTCGTTGCTCCGAGATTTCGTTGTGTACGTGGTGCTGGGGTTTGAACTCAGGTACTCGCACATGCCAGGCAAGCACTGTAATCGTCGAGCCACCGCTCCAGCCCTGTTGATGTACTTTCTAATCACCAGATTAGGGATAGGAATTATGGATCAGTCAGGATCTGAGCAGATGACACACGCAAAAAAATTAATCAATACAACTTTAACTGAGGGGCTGTTATGAGAGCAGCTGAAAGGATGAAGGAAACAACTAAGGACAGGTGAAAAACCAAGTTTCCAGCAGTAGTGTAAACTCCATTACCTATGCCTACATCTAAGGTACAAGAAACGGGCAGGAGAGGACACTACTAGAAGCCAGTGCAGCTGCACCTGTGGAAGGACAGGCACTCACAGGGACCATGGCCAGGGAGAGAGTGTCCTTCCATAAAGAGAGTGAGGCCCTCAGCCTCTCCTCTCCCAGCTGTGTTTGATCCCCCATAGGCATTTCCTGCTCTCCAAACATGTCAGGAGGCCATCATTAAAGGAGCATGGCTAATGCAACTCTTAGGAACTTCTAAGGCAGGGAGTGGAGAAATGTAGAGAAAAAAATTGAAATAACTAACTGAAAACAAACAGCACAAAGTGGTAGAATGATGGAGAAAGTCCTTTCCAGGGTCTCGCTAAGTTGCTCATGGCCTCAATAAACTTATCCCCACTTGCCTCACCCTCTCTAGTCCCTGGGATTATAAGCATGCACCACTGCACCTGACCTGATGAACGTGTCCTTTTAAATTGATTCAAAAGTCATAGGTGGGGCTGGAAAGCTGGCTTAGTGGTAGAGTGCTTGCCTGGCATGTGTGAGGACCTGGCTTCAATCCCCAGCATCACATAGACAACTAAGTGGAGGGGAAAAAAAAGATGAATAAGTAAAATTAACTCTTTCTCTCTCTCTTAAAAAATGCCACAGGTTTATGTTTGTGCCCCAGGAATGGTGGACTTGCTACAGTAGCAGACCCAACTCCTCTCCTCTAAAACAAATGAGAGAAGTTAGAGATCATCAATACAATAAGCAAAAAAGAAAGAAAGAAAAAGAAAAGAAACATCTATTTGAAGATGGAGGCAGTGGAACTGGCAAGTGAGCTCGAAATGCCAAGTTCCTGGGAGAAGGAAATTTCAGTGGAGTAAGCTTGCTGCCCTATGCCACTCTTCACTAAAAGGCAAAGATCAATCAATGCACAAGTTGAGAGAAAGATGCTGAGAAGCTGAGTAGAATGGCTACAAATAGATAATTTAAGCAGAGTTTCCCTTTGTCCCATTCCTTAGGAAAGGTAGAGGAAATCTAGAAGTCCAGGGGTTCTAAGACAATTGAAGAAAGCAAAGAAAAAGTAATACTACTTCTAATAATTACTGAGTTTTTTTAAAAATGATGAGATATATTATGCAAGAGATGCAAGAATTATTATGAAGGTCGCATGGGTGCATATAAACAAATAAAAATCCCCTAGGCATATAAAATACAAGGTAAAGTGAAAACATTAAAAGCACAGCATACCTGGTATGAGGTGTGTGGGTAGGAGATGTTTGCCTTCAAAGGGCAATAATAAAAATTAGCAGTTAATAGTTCTCTGTTCAAAATCTGAACACCAGAAGTCAATGGACAGAATGCAATGTCTCAACGAAAATCACTACCGAAACAAATCTCTACATCCACATAGTTCAAATTGAAAAATAAATATTTTCAAGCAGGCTAAAGCTGAGAAATCCATGAACAGTAGGCTTACATTACAAATAACTACTAAAAGTAGCTTTTCAGGTAGGAGAACTTAACAGAGAAAAGCATGAAAATTCAGGAAGGAGTAGAGTAATGGGAAAGAGCTATATTTGGGCAATCTAAATACATGCTAACTATATGAAGAAATAACATCTCATGGAGTCCAAAATATATGCACTTAAAATACAAGATGGGGGCTGGCGTGGTGGCTCAGTGGTTATGATACTTGCCTGGCATGCAAGACCCAAGTTTGAACCCCAGCATCATATATACAACTAAGCGCTGGAGAAATGAAAGCTAGATTAAAAAATAAATAAAATTGATTCTTTCTTGCTCCCCTTCTCTTTAAGAAAAAAAACAACAATATGATGTATGCACAGTGTATGACCCAGAAATTTCACTCTTACACACAGACCCAGGAGGTATGTGTGTATGTACACATATGCATTAACATGTAAACACACACACCACACACACACATGCATGCTTCAAAAGGCATGAAGAAAAGTCATTCCAATATTAATTTAAATTGCTAAAATCTGGAAGCATTATTATGAGTAGCTCTACACTGACTCTCTATTTATAATTAAGATATAGAAAATTACAGCAGACCATTGCTTTATTTTTTTTAAAGAGAGGGGGACAGTGAGAGAGACAGAGAAAAAGAGAAACAACTTTATTTAGTTTTTCACATGGCCATAGTTGCTCCAACACTTAATTGTGTACGTGATACTGGGGTTTGAACCTGGGTCCTCATGCTTACCAGGCAAGCACCGAAATGGCTGAGCCACCACTCCAGCCCCCATTGCTTTACTTTTAAAATGAGAGTGAGTCAGATAATTTACAAATGCAAATTTACATTTCTTAAACCCAGTATAACATTAAGAATTTAAAGAATCCTAAAAGTGCTAAAAGGACATTTAATGAGTGTCCTGAGGCCACATGTGGAAGACTGAGCATCAATCCTCAAGTGTGACCAATTTTAAATAAATAAATAAATAAATAAAGCAAAACCCTGGATCACACAGAGCAACTGAGAGAGGGTCCCAAGGGTCCCAACCCCTGTGTCACGTAGTACCTTCTTGGAGTTTTTGAAGAGTACAGCATGCCCAAAGCCTGGGTCAAGGCAAGAAAGCAGACAAGAGTTGCCCAGGGCTTTCAGCAAGTCCAAAGCAACAAGGAACAGAAATCTAGCGGGAGAGAAGTAGGGTGGGACAGACTCTCCAGGAAGATAGAAATCCATGAGTGACAATGAAAAATAAAATATGATCTTCTGTGACCCCAACAAAGATGTTTCTAGAGGTCCCAATTGAAAAATTCCAGGGACTAACCTGGTCTCACTCACCCTGGAAACATTTGGAACCAGTGAGGACTTGAGTCTGACTACAGTGAACAAACCCTAGATCCAGCACAAATATAGATTAGATGCACTATGTTCCTGCTTTGGTAGCATAAGAGAGAAAAGGTGGGAAGAAATAACACCTACCTATTTCTGCTGTTCTTTTACATAAAATATTTGGTATGCAGAAAAATGTGATCAGTAATTTGATGCACAAGACTCTCACGATCACATCAACATTTCAGCTCTCATGTCTTAGCTGAAAAGGATCTCAATATACTGTGCCCTCTCTTTTATGCCTACCTCTCTCAATTTTGTTAAGCGTAATACACTGAATGTGATGTTTCTTACTATGCACATGATTATAATTAATCTGAAATATAATATGGTTAGATCAAAAGGCTAAAAAGGATTTTATAGCTTGCTTACCATCATGAGAATCACACATCTTATTTAAAAGCTTTATAATCAGAATATCTCTAAAATCACTTATAAATCCAATGTAATTATCTGTTACTTTTTTTCTGGATACTACTCCGTTAGATTTCAAAGAATGCTTATCTCTAAAGTTCACCCTTAATTAAACAAATTCATCGTAATGATACCTAGAAATACCCGTGTAACTCATTTTAAAATGCTGTGAAGTTTGAGTTGAAAAGTCCCTGTGAATAGTTTATGTCTTAAAAGATTGTCTCATTTATTTTGACTGTGTCTATATTTTATGATTGCTTATGTAGCATTTTCAACTTTAAAATTAATGTCAATGAATCCTTCTGAACACCAGCTGCCATCCTAGTTAAATCTTAAATAGACAAATTGCTCATATTTCATGTACCAGTTATTCTTGAAAAAGCTTCATCAAAGTGGCATTATGCCCTGTTTTACAAGTATGCTGAGTTCTTTTTCTACCAGAAAAAAAAAAAGAAAAGAAAGAAAGGACAGCTTAGCATTCATTGCTCAGGAAGCATAAAGGCTGGATTCTTTGGGTTATTCTGTTACTTTCTTCCTAAATATTCAAATGTCAGCAGCGAATCTATGAGAAGGGATTTAATATAATCCACACCAAATTTCCAACTTTTATCTCCCCTTCTTTTCTATTATCCCCCTCTGGATCAAGCCCTTCTTGCCTGTATTTTGATTATTCCAGGTTGTTACTAGACTCATAGCAACCGATCTCAGCTGTTCTGATTTATCCATATGCCTACAAGAGTGGGCTAAATAGAAAAGTTCATCATGGCCCCAAGTAGATGAGAGGTTCACAAATAGCTGTACTATACAAAAGCCAGCTTACTGCAATTTTACGTTCTGCACTGGAAGAGGAAAACTACCATTTCATTTCAACTGTGGAGAACTGAAGGAATGATCTGTAATGGCAATTTGAGTTAAACGGAACACAATTTCTATTGGTTTGGGGGAAACTAAAGGTCTGAGTGGAGAAGAGTGCCTCAGAGGACTCTCACCTGCAAGATATGATTGAAAAGAGATGATGGAGCAAGACAGGACTTCAGTGGAAGAGTTCTTTCTAATATTCAGTACAAATTATTTTTTTTAAAGAGAGAGGGATCGTGAGAGAGAGAAAAGGAGAGAGAGAGAGAGAATCAATTTTATTTAGTTTTTCATGTGGCTTTTGTTGCTCTGATACTTCATTGTGTACATGGTGCTGGGGTTCCAAACCATGTCCTCGCACGTTTTGCCAAGCAAGCACAGTAACCACTGGGCCACCGCTTCAGCCCCTGTACAAATTATTTTTAACAGTGAATGAAACAGTAAATGAACGCTTATTGAAGTTTCAGAAAGAATAACAAAGAGTGATATTATGCCTTATCATTTAAACAAATAAAAATTTTCAAAATAATTTCTGTTTAATGTCCTTTAAACTATAACAAGGACTATTTACATTATTGTATGGCAAAAGCAGCAAACCAGTACTGGATGCCTGAAGGCAGAAAACAGACATAGACTTGTTTGGTGCCTACCACGAAAACAATGGATTTGAAGTGTTTCGATAAGGAAGGTTTCATCTGTAATTTACCAGAGTACTCCTACTCCTTGTTGTGGTCCATATTTAATGATTTTCATTTTCTGGCTGAGCCCTGAAGTCAGGCAGACTGTGATCTAGTATGATCATCACTACCGTCAACTAACATTTTCTCTTCTTCGGTGACACTCCAAATGTGTCATTCCAAACAAAGAGGAAACAGAAAAAATTCTTTGCTGATAAAAATAGCTAATTTATAAAAGATTAAATAATTTCCACTAAAATATCTTACTATGATCTTACTATGTTAAAACAATAAACTCTCTTTAACTATATGCACGTTAGGCTATTTATTAATAAATAAGGGTCATAAACATGCTCATAGAATGTTTTGAATATTAAATTCAACTTTCAAAATTACACCTAATTTTAAGAGATGTCATAGTGTTGTGATTAACAAGATACTCTGGAGCCAGGCTGGCTTAGCTTAGCTTCTTGCTCTATTACTTACTAGCTATGTGACTACGAACAATCTATTTACATGCTCTGTAACTTAAACTTCTGAAATTTAAATAGGGATGCTCCTAAATATCTCGCATCAATTATCACTAAGCTTTCCCAAAAATCAAACATCCAATTCTGTACTTTGAATTATAATTAGCAATTTTTTTAGTATATTTAGTCAGAAATAATGCAGAGGATCTTTATCTTTTGCCTGCCTTTTTATTTAGGATTTGTGACTGAATTTACTACTAACTGCACATGTTAACAAATGAGACCTTATTATGTAAAAGGAAATGAGATTTTAAAGGGCTATTACTTCATTTTGACATAAGTGCATTTCTAAGGTCTTTAATATCAAATGCGATTATCTTTACATCAATGAACATTTGCTTATCTCATTTTAAAATTCATACCCTACAGAACAAACAACTGATATGCTCAGCATTATCATTTAAGTAATTTTCAGTATTTGTAACATTTTAGTTTGAATGAAGATTAACTCTAAAAAATATATACGTACCAAATTTCTATTTTTGGGTTTTTTTCCAAAATATCAAAATGCCTAACTCTGTTGAATTACTGGTATTGTTTATCATTCATTGAGTTTAGAATAATGATTCTGCGGATTCAGAAACCACACTACTGCAATTAAAACTTCAATAATCAAAGTTGTATTTCTTTAACTAAAGTTAATATTGAAGGATAGACACCCTTATGTATATCTAATATAGTTGTTGAAAGAGAGAAGACATTGAGAGAGAGGGAGAGAGTGAGCGCGAATGAATCATTTTTTTATTGAGTTTTTCACATGGCTTTAGTTGCTCTGACACTTAGCTGTGTACATTGTTGCTGGGGTTTGAACCTGTGTACTTGTGCATGCCGGGTGAGCACCATACCCGCTGAGCCACTGCTCCATCCCCTATATCTAATATATATTTAAACAATGTAAAATTCTTAAATATGTGAATGGACAAAATAGTTCTGGAATATTGACATTTAGCACACAGGAATTTATCCAAGTTATGGAAGCTCATTCTTTCATACAAATGACTCATGTTTCTCTCTTTAGGTTACAATATGGGGAATAATGACTTTCTCATAAAAGATTTCTGATTTAGCCAGTTTTCTTCTGTCAGCAGAAGTTCTGTGTTATAGCATTAGATGAGAGATGTCAAAATCTATTAATGCCTCACACAGAAAGCTCTTCTGATTTCAAATAAAAATAGTGAATATGGATGAGATTAATTTTTCTCATCTTAAAGCTAACTCAAATGATAGGAAGTAATGGTAAGAGATAACAGAAAATAATTGAAAGAGATAGTGAAGGGCAAAATTTTATCTGGCAGAATTCCTTGTATCTGTGATTACATAACAAAATGTAATACTATTTATTTCTGGTCTTGGGTAAATGTTATCAGTAAGATTCATATTCATCTCCTAGTCTCACTTTTACTTATTCTTAGAGAACAAGGACATAGCAGCTATGGGCTGCTGTCCCAAACATTTTCATCAATATATAGTCAGTCACTTTGAAACTTCTTACAAATAGGGCCTGTGACTATGAGACATTAATGTAGGTAATTTTAACATATTAATTCATACTACCTTGTAAAATATACTATAAATAAAATGTAAAATTAATCATGTAATGACAAATAAATGCAAAACAATAATGTAATTACAAATAAATGCAAAACAAGAAATCTGTGGACCTATGACAGCTATTCCAACTTCCATCAATAATTTTTAATTGTATATTTGTTGTGCTGTTAGATTGTCCTAAGAGAAAGTATAAAGGGAAATCAGTTAACTTTATACTCTCAATTCACTAGGAGGAAAAGTCACTATTCTTTCCTTTCGGGACAGAAAATCTCAGAGAATTTCATGGAACTGCAATGTAGTGTGAAATTAATGTAGTGTGAAATTCAGGTAATTTCCTAGCTGGTGACTAATCATTCACTTTATAGAAGTATACGAAAGAGTGATGATAAATGTCAATGTTGAGAAGCAAAGAAAATTTCATCATAATTTCCAAGTTCAATTTCTCATTTTAGCAAATACCAAATGAAACTTGGAAAGTAAATTGCCACATGCTTGTGGTAACAATCCCGAGGACAACCTCTGAAGCAGTAATACATGTAATAACTCCCTCGATTATGCACACACTTGACTCCTCCCACTTCCTAAAAGAGTTTAAGCCTGCACATTCACATGTATTGGAAAGCTCTATGTTCTCGCTCATTCAGTCCTGAGCCCCAAATGATCTTGCTTCTATAGGGATCCCAGTACCCACACTCCTCTCCAAATTAGTTCCCTTATCGTCAAATTCAGATTTTTAAACTCTGGTCTTACTGGACCTCTTGGATCTACAGTTGTAGATCAATTACCTGTGTTTTAATACTCTACCACATGATTCTGATATAGACACAAGTTTGAGAGACACGTTGTCAAGATCAGGATACCTGGGAGGAGTGCTGTTGTACCACCTGCAATGCACTAGAAGCAGCCCTAGGTGGCACTGCTGAGAACACACTCTGGTGTGGTGCCTTCTCTCCAGAGGTGACACTCCCCAGTGGGCAGGCAGCTCTTAGTCCCCAGAGCTCCTCCTCCCTGTGTTTGGCCCCCTCTATCTCATCTCATTCCATTGAGCGACACCCTCTCCACCCTCTCAACCTTTGTTCTATTCCATTTCTAATTCCAGGCATTCAGGGTTGTTTTTTTCCCCCAACACAATACTTCTTCCTTTACTTGTTGTAAGTAGAGTGAGCCTTTAAAAAACACAATAGTTAAAGCACATACTGCTGCATAGAACCATAAAATTTGTGTCCAACAAACACTTAAACTTACGGACTTGAGAATATATAAATTTAGAGACAATTTCACTATAAAAGAACCTAGGTAAAAAACTAAATATACCTTTTACACAATGGAGAAAGGGAAACTGTCATTTTTGAAACTGCAGAGAAGGATAAGATGTATTATTTAGGGTGGAATATATTCTGAGATTTCTTATTCTCAAATTGTAAGGTGTTTTCTTTCATCTCCATTGGGTCCCATAGGGAAAATTTGGATACTATCTTGTACTGTTGGTGTTTCAGTGACCTATGGAGTTAGTAATATAAGGAAAAAGCTTATTTCCAAATATGTTTTCCAAAAATAAATTTAATTACATATTTATAAATACTTTATTTTTTAACCTTAATTATAGAATTTATATATATTTAAATTAGAAATTGAAATTTGGAAGTTCTTTTGTTTCCTAAAATAAAAATATGTTTTTATAACTACTAAGCAATGTATTGAGTACAAAAAGCAAGAGGCAAAGTAAATATGGGTGAAATCAGGATGTCAAATCACTACTACATAAGTCTAAAATTTGTGATGACTTACACTCATTATAATATTTCAACCAAAGAGATTTTTTGAAGCCTCAAATGAAAGAAATTTAATTTGGACACTTTTGTAGTTAATCTGATCACCTTTTCACCAGCTATTTAGAAACAAAAATTGTGTTTATGTAAAGTCAGTATTATTGTACAACACCAAAATATCAACTGCTAAAAACAGTCATTCCAAATAAGATGTTTATACATCTGGAAGGTTTAAATGGCAATTTCTTGACTGGAAATCTATATAAAATCAGTTTTGTTTTATAGCCAAACAAAATAAAAGAAGTACAAGCAAATGATTCAATTATAGAATATTATAAACATGTGACTAGAAAAATTGAAATTTCAATACATTTGAAGATAAGATATAATGTTTACATAAAAGGTATTTAACTCCAGAGGGAAATACAACTAATTAAAATTTATAGATATCATTCCTATTTGTTTCAGTAAGTTTATTAAACTCAGAGTTCAAGACTCTAGAATTAATGAACAAATATCAATCCTAATGATTGATATTCTAAATTTATATCAATTGTATACTTCTAAGTTCAGAGTAACTTTCAAATATTGCCAAATCATTTTTGCACAGACACGCACACATGTAAACACACGGAGACATACACAAGACCTTGCAGTGAGTGATAGATCCAGGATTACACTATACTCATCAATTGTGACTAAAATATTGCTACTTCCGAATCACTGTGAAAATCAAATTATTAAAAATAAAATTAAGTAAAGAACCAAATGAAAACATTTGCTAAACTATGGTATGAAAAACTAGTAATGTACAAATAGCATTTCTAATATCTTCATTTCTTTGATAACTATAAACCATTCTGCCTTAAATATAAATATATGGTTCTCATAGAATTTTATAGTATACTGAGTTGAAAGTAATTGAAATATCATACAAATTTGGGATCAAAAGAAATATATATATATATATATATATACACAAAAGAAATTTAAAAATAATAAAAAGAACAAAAAATCTGCAAAGCATATCAATCTCAAAAACTAACAAAACTCTGTTCCATATTTGTATTCCTGTGATATTTAAAACAACTATAAATATGTGCTTATTTTTCAGTAAATTTTAATGAAACCTGGATATTCATATTTGAATCTTACTTTTCTGACTAACATCTTTTCAAGATGTGTAAACAGTGAGAAACATAAATAACGACATCTATAAAGAGATCAAGTACTGTACTATCAAACAATTCCTTCAAAGGAACACACTACGTGAATTTATTTAGAAGTTTTATGTTCAGTATCCAGAAGAAATTACGTCAAATCCAATCCATTACTTTTCCTACAAATCACTTTAATTCAGTCAATATGAACACAAGGTGTTACTCAATCCATCCACAGCAGAACTAAAGTAAACCTTTTCCTTAGTTCTATAAAAACTCATGAAGCCCTAAAGCCACATTTCACATCAGAGACAGAGTATTTCTTTCAATTATTATCTCAAATGACAGACCAGTTATCACAGATGACAAATCATATTCCTGAATACTGAATTTGTGTTTTTAAATGCAAGTAATAACTTGTCTTAGATTATAAATTTGTAGTCTTTGAGAGATATAACAATCAAAAAAGTTATTTAATTTTTTGAAAAGAACTTAGCATTTAAAGTATGTTTCCGAAAACTTTTACATTTAGACTATATTATTTTCCTTGGCTGATATAACAACTTATTAAAAACTTCTTGATGACTTAAAACAACAGAAATATACTCCGGATGCTTTTGGAAAATATGGAAATCAAGGTGTCAGAGGAGACATGTAGGGAAATCTGTGCCATCTCTCTGTCCTAGCTTTTGATAGCTTCCAGCAAACCTTGGCAGTGTGTAGCCTGTGGCCAGTTCACCTCAATCTCTGCCTCCATCTGCACATGCACTCTTCCTCTTCTGTCTCTCTCTCCTCTGCTGTTTCCTTTAAATACATGTACTTTTTGATTTAGGTCCCATCTGAATAATGCAGGTTGACCTCTTCTCAAGTTCCCTAATGAATCTGCAAAGATTTTTACCTCCAAATAAGGTAACATTCCCAGGGTCCAGGGACTTTACATGAATAAATCTCGGGCGGGGGGCAACCATTAATCCAATACAGAGACTAGACATTATGATTACACCAAAATTGTTTTTGTTATTATGTGCAATAGGCAAAAACAATAATCTCTCAAAGATTTCTATATCCTAAACCCTTGAACAGGTTCTATTTCAAAAATAAGTGGGATTTTGCAAAAGTGCATAAAGATCTTGAGAGAATGATTACCATGGATTATCAAGGTGGCCCAATGCAATCAGAAGCATCTGTTTTAGGGGGAAGGCAGGAGGAACAGAGTAAAAGATGTGCTGATGGTAGCACAAGTCAAAGTGGACTCAAAGACATGTAGGCAATCTCTAGAAACAGTACAAGGCAAGAAATAGGTGCCCCTTGGGTCCTCTGGAGGAAAAATGGCTCTTAATTCTACCTGTAGGAGACTGACTGCAGTCTTTTGCTTCCAGACTGGGAGCAATAAATATATATTGTTTTAAGCCACTGCCCATCATTTTCGAAAGCAAATAAACAGTTGTAAATGCAGCTTCAAGAACGATGCATGATTTATCGATGCTCTCAAGTAAGGACTGCCCGAGTGGAGGAAAATAAAGTATAATCTATTCTAGTTTTATTCACAGTGGTTATTTTACTTAAATTGGGTTCAGTGTTAACATAGTACCAAATCAGAAACTTGTTGTGTTTTCCCTGGGTTTTAACAATTCCTGGGGTAGACATGGCAAGAGGATAGGTAATTGGGTTGCTTTCATTCCCCTCTTAATAATGCTGTGACTAAAATGTATCTGTTCAAAAATATGAGACAAATTGACACAATCAATTTAAAATCACTCAAAGGTATTAAGTAGCAGGGCTGGAGCAGTGGCTCAGTGGTTACTGCGCTTGGCTGGCATGTGCGAGGATGTGGGTTCGAACCCCAGCCCCATATACACAATGAAGTGTTGGAGCAACGAAAGCCACGTGAAAAACTAAGTAAAATTCTCTCTCTCCCCCTCTTACTGTCCCTCTTTTAGGAAAAAAAAAGGTATTAAGTAGTTAATAAACCTCAAAGAAAATTGATTGTTCTTCAATATAAGTGCTGTAAGTTAACTAAAAAATCAAGATGTTGACACATGTTATTGTGCTTTGCCTTATATCTTCAATGACTTGTATACCTGTGTTTTAATTCTCCTAAAAGAAAAACCTAAGATATTGGTGGATGTAGGAAGGAGAATGGCAAGGAGTTATGATATTAATGATGTGGTCTCACAATTTAATTTCTATTTGCTGTTATTTTTCTATTCCTATGTCATTTTAATAGCACAAAAATAATCTGGTTAGTTATTAATATTACAACATTAATAAATATGATTGTGACATTAAGAATGTACTCTCATTTATTTTGTTCATCAGTATTTCCCTATTAAAGCTAAAAAGATTGCTTCAAAGTTTATTCAAAACTGTTCAAAGGTGGGCTGGAGCAGTGGCTCTGGAGCAATGGCTCGGTGGTTACAGTGCTTGCGCGGCATGTGCAAGTACACAGGTTTAAACCCCACCACCCATGTACACAACTGTGTCAGAGCAATTACAAAAGCCACGTGAAAAATTCAATAAAAACTGATTTTTTTCTCTCTCTCTGTCTCTCTGTCTCTGTCCTTATCTCTTAAAAAAATTGTTCATAGATACTCGGAAAAAGATTCATTGTTATTTACAATATCCCATTATATTCCATATATTCTTTCATTTGTTACTACACTGCCATCTTAGCTCAATTACACTAGATTTTCTTGAAAATGATATGAAATGAGTTTACTATAGTAACTTGAATTATTTCTTGAATGCATTTTATTGACTTTGCGCTAATGTTTTAGTCAACATTATTTAACACTTTATTCCCGCTCTATTTGTAGTTTAAACATCCGTAAAGTGAAAAGATTGATTCCAACAGTGATCTTGACTTTCTATCAGCAGTCTCAGAGAGAGTCCCCTTGTCTCAGCCACTGGGGAACATTCTGACTGCTGAGTTTCTACATGAGTCGCATCACGGGAATGGACTGGAAATCTGTGGCAACTCAAAAGTCTAGCAACATAGACAATGTTGCATGGTTAGTTTTCCAACCGAGACACTGCAGCATATTTATTGTTCTTGCCAAAATGTGAGTGTGTAAGCATCCACATGTGTTCATAAAATTGTTACGTTCTAATTCACCAGAAACTAAAACAAGGCCTTAAGGATTTACTTCAAATAAATGCTTGTTAAGTGAATGACTCTTTGAGATTTTTGTAGGTAAGCAAAGAGCAGCAGTTAGATTCAGGACTGCATTCCTCACTTCTGCCACTTGACTGTTGGTACTGACATAGTCCAGGGTGGCTCTGTTCATCTTCTCAACTTCTGTAAGTATCTATAGAGAAAAACAATCCTGTGCATCCAGTAAATATAAATACAAGATCATATCATAAAAATATGAGGTTGGGAGGATAAAAAGAGATGTAAGTGCCTGCTCCTGGTTGCATCACAGCAGATAATAAAGGTCTCTTAAAAAAAATCAACTTGCTTTTGAAAGACGTCTTTGGAAATATTATTTATCAGAAAAGAAAAAAACAAGTGCAAAAGCTGATAAGAGGAATCATACCAGGGGACAGATTTTTTGTTTTAGATTTCTTTCTTTCCAAACATTGATGAGAGTCAGAGAGAGAGAGAGAGAGAGAGAGAGAGAGAGAGAGAGAGAGAGAAACAACAGGAGTGGAATAAATTAATGAAGATATATGCTATCCAATTAGTATTATTTAATTACATCATTTACATTAATTTTGGCAACAAAAATGTTAACACTCTGGTGGAAAAAATATCTGTTAGAGAAAAAGGATGGTAGAAATTGTAGCTTAATATTATCAATTTGAAAAAAACTTTACTATCAGGTTGCTTTTTCTGTAATATGAAGGGAATTCTGGTGAAGACCTTAAACACTAATATGTGCTTTATTTGTGAGCCTACCTAATAGCTTCATTTATCCAATGATTGACTTAAAGTCATTACAAGGCGGATAAAAATCTGTGCCTGTAATTCTGAAGACATTATTACAGTAAGCAATTGCTCAGTAGGCACTAATAAAATATTTTATTTGTCCATCACTGTTTTAAATGTGTCTATAAACATGACTCAAATTTCAGTGAGAAACAATAATTTTTTGGAAAATAAACTAGAAAATCTGTAGGTTTGTAATTATTGACACTGAATATTACATTGGTATGGAGTAGTTTGATACAGTGGCACATTTAACTATAGTTAATAATCAATTCATTGATATATTTCTAATATGTAAGATCACCTTTATTTCTCTTTGGATATAAAATTAGAAAATATGATAAGAGGAATGTTAAGAATAAAATGAAATGATGGAATTAAAGATTTTCCTCACATAATCAGAAATTGCTCATATGTTCACAAGCTTTTGTTTGTGAAACTTTCCATAATTCCACCAAATTTCATCTTGAAAAATTATTTCAATTCAATGCTAAAACAGAAACTAAAATTATATCCTCATTATAGCTTATATCATTCATATTTCAGATAATTAAGTTAATTGTGGCAATTAAATTACCATAGCTAATTTTCATTTTACAAAAGACCAGATAATTCAACCGTTGCCATGTAACCACATTCTGAACTGGACTTTTCGACAAATAGAGTTTTCAGGGAAAAGTTTTTACACTTTTTCAAGACATACAAAATGTAGGTCCTCCCCTTCTATTCCCCTGGGCATTATCATATCTGAATATGACACTCAGGCTCATCTGTGATTCCAATACATTCAGGTCTGCAAAGTTATTTCATACAGAACACAGAATGGTGAAATGTAGATGTAGAAAGAATCTGGATGCTCTGTTGTATAAATAGCTGGAATAACCAGATGAAGCCCTTTTACCTTTGCTTTATATCTTTGACATTATAGATCTATTTACCTTCATAGTTGAGCTTAGATATCAGTACCATGCATTCGAAATAACACTGAAAGAGTGTATTTGCTCCAACAACTCTATTTAAAACCATAGGTCTGGAACATATTGTCGGTGACAATATTCTGCAAGATTAACTTTACTGCAATATACCATACACATTTAGCTTAATAAATACAGTTAATGTTTAATCAGTTTTATGATGCACATGGCTTGGTTGCACTTAAAACAATCCATAGCTAATATCATAATTCATTCAAAAACCATTAGTATATTCTCTTAATGTGTAAATCATCTTAATTTCCAAAGACATCTCACTAGTGGATAATATATAATTATTAAAAATAATATATGAATAAAACAAAATCTTTTGTTCTGTCTCCCAACACAATGGTGAGTCCTGAAATCACATCCTTGAATTTGGCAATAAGGATATTACTAAAATTTGGGGGTAGATGTACTAGAAGCCTGGTTAATATGAAGGTCACTTTGTAGGCTACTGACAAATGATGTTTTAAAGGTACACATAAGTAGAATTACTGAGGAAACAGATGAACTTTAGGTGACAAAGATGGAATAAATATTTTCAAAGGGAATCTTACATATAACCAGGAGAGGTGCAGAGAGAAGTTAAAGTTAGAAATGATTTAAGGGAAAGATATCATGAAAGACAATGGAATGAGTGAAATATAAAGAAAAAAGTTAAATTATTTTGAGGAAAGCAAACCAACTTTGACAGTACTAAAAAATAAATGAGTAGGATGTTAGGAAGGCAGAAGACCATAGACTCTGGGGCATAATTAAATTAGTATAAACTTATGTAGCCTTAGAGGGTTGAACAGTTAAAATTGTTGAGGAAGTAAAGATATAATGTTTGGTTCATAAAGTGAGAGTGGAAGATTGTCTAGAGGCCACTTGGTTGCATGAGAGTGGAGGTATTGACCTATTGTCTGTGGATGTAGTTTTCCTGGGCATGGTCTTTAGACCGGTCAGTTAATACTTGTGCTCTATATTTGTCACTCATCATCTGAAGAGAAGCAGTTCAAGTAATCCAGCAAGTAACCAATATGTATGTCCAAATTACATTGAATGATAAATATGCCCTTTAATATTATTTATGGAGCTGCAGCAATAATTCAGCAGTGGCTCAATGATCACGGTGCTCGCCTGACATGAACAAAGATATGAGTTCAAACCCCAGCACCATGTACACAACGAAGTGTTGGAACAATGACGGCAATGTGAAAACCTAAATAAAAATTGATTCTCTTTTTCTCTCTCTCAGTATCCCTCTCTCTTAAAAAAAAAAAAAAAGAATATTTATGATCAGAGTAAAAAAAATAAAAAGAGATCTGCTTTTCCTATTTTATTTTTTTCAACTGAGACAACTGGAGATACTATTGCATCTCAGCCCATCATCTGGTAAATATGATTGATTAGACCATGATAATTATGAAAGTCGCTCTTGAACTGTGCCATGTGTTAGAATCAACTTGTGACATTAAAAGAAAAAATCCTGATGTCTGAACTATGCCAAACAACAGTACAATTGGAATCTCAGGGGTTCCCAGACATCAAGAATTCAGAGAAAGAGGGAAGGAAATAAGCAATGAAATAAGCCCTTCTGTATCTTTCTTCTCTGTGAAAACAGTCAATATTCCATAACTGTTTGGTTCCATTGTTATGATAAGTCATCCCACAGCTAATGACTTCATTTTCAGCATTGAATTGGCTTTCAGAGTTAGATGGTAATAAAAAAGAGCCTTGTACACCCCACCTCCCAAGCATCACAGCTTAGCAGCACAGTGCTCTCTAACGCGTTGGCTATGTCCCCTCCTGATCCTGTGGCTGAGTGGGAGTTGCATTTCAGTATCCTGCCCAGCATCACAAGAGGAACGCACTACTTACCACTACCCCATGAAAAATCCAAATCTCAAAGCCTGGTTTCTACAGAATGTCTATTGTTTTTGCACCATTGGTAAAGTCAAAAAGTCATAAACCAAATCATTATAAGTCAGAGACTATAAAAGTAGTCAATGTCACTCTAAAATGCTACCCTGCATTTTTTACAGCAGCCATTAGTTATGGGACATCCAAAAATGGTTCACAACCTAACATACAAAGCTAAAGTATACTGTTGACATAAATATTTCTGAAAACTATAAAGAAGTTATAAGGTGAATAAGAATACCAGTGTATGCAGGTCAGAGTATTCATCAATAATAAGAATTCATCAAGAATGAAGATAGTAGCAGAATAATTAAGGATAGGTGAATTATAGAATATGACCAATGCTGATTATTTACATATTTTATAATGAACCATAGAGTAGCTTCTCAATTTATTGGCCTTAAAGAGTGTAACTAATCAAGATATTTGAATAGAAACATTAAAGACTCATTTCACTGACAGTTTAGTAACAGATATTTAACAAATCTACAAGATAGAAGCACCACATGAACAATTTTAAATCATTTAAATTGGACTGCACTGAAATTTAAACCTTTTATAATTACTGTGGTCTTAAATTTAAATAGAATATAATTATAAGTAGTTCTTAATACCTGATAATAGAATTTTCTACTTCTTTAAGGGTAAACCCTCTTTAAAAACGTAGGAGAACTTCAATAAAACAATTAAATGAAACATCTCATGCTTCCAAAATAACTTGATAAACTGAAATCTACATTAACTTGTTGACTAAGGTCTCATCAAAACAACTTTTTCAAATGTGTTCTGAGTATATTGAAATAAATACAGAATCTTCTGCTTAAATAGGTTTATTGCTTATCATTTCTTTAGCATGAACTAAGATAAACTGAACTATTTGGATATTTTAACAATTTTAGCAAAGTTTAAAGAAATCATACTAAGGGACTGGAGTGGTGGCTGGGCATTTACGGTGCTTGCCCGACATGCACAAGTACACGGGTTCAAATCTGAGCACCACATACACAACTAAGTGTCAAAGCAACAAAAGCCATGTGAAAAACTCAATAAAAATTGATTCTCTCTCTCTCCCTCTTTCCCCTCACTAGACTTCTGTCTTTAAAAAAAAGAAAAAAGAAAAAAAATCATACTATCTAACAATCATATTAAATACTATGAAAGTTTTTAAAAATGTATTTAATTTTTTTTCAATCTAGTTCATTTTATTCTAGTAACACCATGAGATATGTCATTAGTTCTACAATAGAGATAGGAAAAAAATTTTCAATGAGGTTTGATAACTTGCTAAGGTTACCAATTCATATATACTTAGCATGTGTGACCAGATCAGTCTTAAACTGAATAACAGATCACCTGACTTCTGAGCCAAGACTCTATGTGTTCCAAAAAGTCCTCCTACCATGAAATCACAAACCACTCTCTTCAAAAATCAAATATGAGTAAGTAGTGTGCCCATGACTCAGTAAGCTGAAAAACTTGAGAATCAACTGGAGACATTCCTGCTTTGGAAACAATTAGATTATACAAATTAAAGTGGATTGCTTTATAGCCTTTGTTGTTAAATTTGAAGTTAAGTGTGAAGTTAAATTTAAATTAATAATTAAATTTTAAAAATTCAGCTTCTCAATCTTATCAGACACATTTCCAATGCTCAGTAGCCACACGTTGCTGGTGACTACAGCATTGCATAACAATGATAGAAAACACTTTTTGTTATCAGGGGAATTCTGCTGGACAGCACAGTATACCATTACTGTAAGTCTTTGAATCAGAAAGGATAGTATGATCTGTGGCTTTGTGACTTTAAAGTTTTATCTATATTTTCCCTAAAATGTGCAATGTCTATCACAGAGCAGCATTAACATTCAAATGACACATGATATCAAAACCCAAAGAGAAGCCTTTACTTCTGAAAGTTGTCAACTAACAAATATGATTATATTATTTAGCAATATTCTGATACAGGTGACAGTAACCAACTTCAAAATATTAATTTAAGTGGGGAAAATGAGAATATTACTGGGTTTCTGAGAAAGAGAAAGAACTAGGCTTTATTTAAGATGAATTCTACATTTCTTCTTTTCGACAGTTTATTTAAGCAAAAAAAAAAAAGGTTCATGAATTGGTCAGCTTCAAGCCAGAAGCTATTGGGGAGCTCCCTAATAGGGAACACAGCCAACAAAATGACTTAGCTTGGGACTTTCCATCAAAATTGAGAAAGGCAACAATCTAATTATAGTCTCCACATTCCTAATCTCTCCTTTTCCTATACCACTTGTTTCATTCTTGTTTCCTACCTCAAGCACCCGGATGCTAGATATTTTCTGTTAAAAATCAAATATAAAAATCATATCATAGGTTTA
Source organism: Aplodontia rufa (assembly GCA_004027875.1). Classification (NCBI taxonomy): domain Eukaryota; kingdom Metazoa; phylum Chordata; class Mammalia; order Rodentia; family Aplodontiidae; genus Aplodontia; species Aplodontia rufa. Next base: position 28,713 of record PVKS010014682.1, read on the forward strand.
GTTTTTCTCTTATATTTTGATAACTTTTGGTTCAGTAAAATTGGTTTCATTTGCAATCTCAAGAATTTCATTGTATGAATTTAAAAACATTTTTCCCAGAAGTTCACCAAAGTGATCCTACACACGTGCATGCTCACACACACACACACACACACACACACACACATACATGTTAATGAAAACCTGCTTCTAGAAAGAGAAAAATTATTTTCTTTTTACTGATCTCAATCCTAAAATTTGCAGGAAAAGTTTTGAGCCCTGTAGTTTGGGTCAGGTGAATATTTGGGGATCAAGATTAGGACCTATTGACACAAAGGGACTAAAGCAGAAATCATATGAAATCATATTATTATGGGTCAGCAACAAGGACAAGATGAGTTTCTTTGCACTCTGAGGAAAAGAAAATAATTCTTCTCTGTCATACTGAAGAATTATTTTAGTTTTCAATTCCTATGCAGCCATCATAGATTTAAATAATCAGCAGGAAAAAATGAATTATTTAAATAGAAGTTTGGTGAAATGTGTTCAATACTCATTTTTACATTTTTAGTAAAATCCTGCCAATATCTATTCAAAAAAACATCCATACCTATGATTACTTGGAATTCAACAAAAATTGATAGTTTTCTATCATTTCTTTGATCTTTCCTATAACTCAATTTTCCTGCAATGGAAACAGTGCAGATTTTGAGGATATCATTACAAAATATCAATTTTATTAGAGTCAAAGATTGAGAAATATAAGCCCTATAGAATAATGGCCAAAATCTGATCACATGAAACTGTACGTTAAATAAGAAGCATGTTGCAAGCATAGGCAATGATGTGCTTTTCCATCTTTCCTGCTGTCTTGGAGCTTGGTGGTTGTGATGATGAGAGGAAAATACACATGCATTGTATTATACTAATATTTTACCTTGAAATTATTTGAACCAAACATCTGTGTTAAAACATCCATCCAAGTGTCTGTGTTCCAATGAGAAGCTATATGTCATACCTGCTAATTTGCATGATTTTATGAACTGTTTTTTTATGTAATTATAATTTTAAAATTCAGGTGAATATTTCCAGATTTATAACAAAAACATGGAAGGAAATATAACACCTAAGATACAGGAAATAACTGCTATGTAAAACAATTCAAAATGTACCACTTTTAAACTCGTTTAGGCTCCAAATCCCTAGAACACTTTTAATTCATTTGAATTTTATCATTTTTTTAAAAAAAATTTAAATCTTTGGGCAGTGGGAATTAAATTGGAAGTTTGTTTATAAGCATGTATATGGAAAAGGTTGAAAAGATCACAATTAGAACTAAAATATCAGAAAGAAAACTACTGACTACAATTCTTGAAAGAGATAATATAGGAACATTATGAGAATCACATATGTAAACTTAAATTTTCCAGTAGCTACCTGTAAAATGCAAAATCAAACAGGTGAAATGAAATTTAATAACATATTTTACTTAGTATAATTCAAAATAATATTGCAATGCTTGGCATAAGAATTAAGATTGTTCAAATTATTTTTAACACTACTGTCAAAGTTCTTTGTTCCGTTTTACATTTACGGTATAATCTTAATTAGACTATCCACAACTCAATCATCACTCCATTGGATGGTACAGTTATGGAGACACAATTAATAGGAATCAGAGGGCAAATGAAATGATTCTGTTCCTGATGCCAATTTCAGTCCATAAAAAAGCATAAGGTGAACATATTAGAACTCTTTTTTCACTAAATCACCTCCATTTTATAACAGTATCAGAAACTTCTGCACAAATATGTACACATATAAAATTACTCTCCCTTCACCATGCCACCATGCACAGATGTTTCCAGGATGAGTGTTGTGGTTTTTTTTTTTGTTTGTAAAGAAAGAGGGACAGTGAGAAAGAGAGAGAGAGAGAGAGAGAGAGAGAGAGAGAGAGAAAACATTTTTATTTAGTTTTTCATGTGGCTTTCATTGCTCCAATACTTCATTGTGTACATGGTGCTGGGGTTTGAACCCACATCCTCATGCAGGCCAGGAAAGTGCTATAACCACTGTGACACTGCTCCAGCCTCCCAGGATGATCGCTGTTAATCATTCATTGCTTTAATCCCCCTTTTTGTAGTTCAGGCATTTAAGAAGATAACTGGTAACAGGAACTTGGCAGAGAGAAAAATGCAGACATAAAAGACTTTTCTTTTAATCATAAAAAATGTAAAATGTGGAATTTGCACAAAAGTAAAAGTATTGGGCAAGGAATTTGAGAAGTAAAATCCTATAAGTCATGATGTCTTGTTTGTATAATTTCCCTATTCCCTTTAAAAGAAACTCTTAGAAATGTCCCCTAAAGCATGACCAACTATGCTGTATACCATTTTTAGCATTTACAACACCCAGAGTTTCCCTTCTAATGAATTTAAAGAGAATAAAATTTAAGCACAGATTAAATTATTTAATCATAATTGTTATGACTCTTCCACAATTCAAGTATGAAAATTATAGGGCAAGATTTAGGTAAGGCAGGTATAATTATTGAACTGGTCTTGAGTTAAACACTGGTTTTCTCCTGAAAGACATCACTGAAAATATTCTGTAATTTTTTTAACAAACTGTAACTTACTCTGTGATGCTAAGAGTAAATGTAGGATCTCCAGCATGAGAATCACTCACACATCTGTTAAGGGAAGCTACTGGGCAGGTCAGTGGTAGTACAAGGAATCACCTTTTCAGAACCACTCCTTCAAAATCTCTTGGTGATTTTGCCCAAGTCCTACTTTAAGAACTTAGGAAGTAAACTATGAATCAAATATTGGTAGGAGGAGAAAGTGGTGGGAAACACAAAATTATAAAGCTAAGTTCACTTGTTGCATCTTTGATAAAAAACAAAAAAACAAACAAACAAACAAAAAAAAACAAAACCCAAAAAACAGCTTTACCATGTTTTGTAGATTATTTCCTAAGGTGTGACATGGCCTAAGTCTCCAGTCATGATTTGGGGAGATTGGAAGTTATAATGTAAGTATATAAAAGCCTAAATCAATTTATAGAATTTTTTTCATATTATACCATTGAAATGCGAGGAAATAAAATTATGAAATTTATAAAATGGTTTTAAATGTTTTCTTGATCAACATCATACAAAAACTTTTAGACTTTGAATAACCCCACAGATTGATCAGAAGAAAAAAAAATAGAGGGTGGGGAGAGAGCTTTCTTTTCACCATGTGGGACATTTCACATATTACATCCCTTGTCTTGGACGGTTACAAAACTTTTACATAGTGAAGGGTTTTTTGGAAATCCAACAAAAAATAAAATCTGCTTAACATCTCTCTTTTAAAATTTCATTACTAAACATAGGTTAACATGTTAAAGATTTGAAAAGCACCTTCAGGTAATGTTATCTCAGTGCAACTACGATTATTGAAAAACTATTAAAAGCACTTAGTTTTGGTCCCTGATATTCCACTAGATTCAGAAAAATCCATAATTCATCTGTTTCCTTGATACCACCTCAATTCTACTTCCCTGAAAAATATTTATGGAAACAGCAGAGTTTGCCATAAATCCTATGTGCAAATCATTGTGTATTTTTATACTTAATAATCTAAAAGTATTCTTTCTATTCTTCAAATGTTTTGTTTTAAAATGATAAATATTTTTGAGTGCTGAATAATTAAGTGTAAAAATCACTTTACCTTTGTAGCACTTTAAATATTAACATAGATGTTAGAAGATGAAGATAATTGGTAATAGATATAGAAGGATATGAAGAAAAATAAATACAGCAGTAAAGAAAAACTTCAGCTTACTTGATTGTGACTCATTACATATTTTCATTCTCTCAAGAGATAAGATGGTTTGTAAAATCAAATATACAAATAGAGTGAAAATAGAGTCTTTGGCAATAGGGACTTATCGGGTCTTCACCCATTCCAAATAGTTACTCTGTTGTGGTTATAAACACAAATGTAAGTACAACATCCTGATAATTGGAGAAGATGTTAACTATCAAGCAGGGCTAGTAAATGGAAGTCCACATGCACATTTTTAAGAAATGCACTGGGTTTACCACCAGCATCTCAGCAGCAACCTGCTACTTACACACAGCTTTCATTCTGAGGTAGGGTGGAGTTTTGTCAGAATTTGTAATCACACACAGAGGATCACTCTACTTACCAGACTGCTATTCTAACTCATAACAAGTAAATAATCTTTGAGCATTTCTAAGGTTTGTATCAACTCTCAAGTGATTTTTTTCTCAGAATATGATAGGTGATAGTTATTAACAAAAGATTAATAATGTTGCAGTTTTCATGTAGCTTAAATAAACTCCATTTCATTGACATAGTGTAAAGGAAACAAAATGAATATTAAAATCAAATCCATGCACATTATCTGATCTTTGAATCATAATTTAGATTATAGATCATAATTACATTTAAAGAAATGTATTTTTGCAATGTGCATGTAAAATATAAAAATATAAAATTATCAAAAATGTTTATGTTGTTTTTTGTCTATTTGAGGAACCCAACAAGAGTAAAATATCCACTCCGGCAACTTGAAAGTAAAAAGAGCTACTTAATCAGAAAAGTGTTAATGTGTTAACCATGACAGAGTGGTGTTTGAGAAAACAGCAGAAACAGGAAGGTCTCCCTTTTTCCTATCCCCTTCCTACCTGAAACAAGTCACATATGCTAGAGTGGTGACTTGCTGATACCACACCCATACTGGAGGAAAATAACAGGCTGATCTCTGAACATACCATGACATCTTTATCTCTGAAGACAGAGGAGAATATGAAAAGCAAGCCTTCCTAAGACCCCTCATTGGTTTATTACATTACATCAAATAAGATTAGTCCAATTGTATTTCTCCACAATTATCCACTTCCTCATCAGAGCTAGAATAAAAATGCACAGACTTGTGGCTGGAGTGATGGCTCAATGGTTATGGTGATTGCCCAGCAAGCCCGAGGACGTGGATTCAAACCCCAGCATCATGAACACAATAAAGTGTCAGAGCAACGAGGGCCACATGAAAAACTGGATAAAATTGATTCTCTTTTTCTCTCACTCTCACTGTTCCTCTCTATCTTTGGAGAAAGAAATAAAAAAAAATGCACAGATTGAATGTATCTTTAGGGTCATTTCTAAAAGCTCCCATGTCATATAAAACTTAAGGTAATTAAATTTTTATGTATTTATTTTGTTATAGGGACCTCAGCCACGAACCTACTGATTAAGAGATTAAAAGAAATGTTTGCTCCCTGCCCTGGGCACCATTTTCATAATGAACGTGTTCTATTCTCAAACAAGTTATTCATTTTTGTATCATTGATAGCGAGTGACCCTCCAATCAGTAGAATATTTCAGTATATTCTCATATATGCAAAATTATATGGGTTTTATAATTATCATTATATAATTATAATTAATTTAAAACTTAAAGGCATTTTTGCATATATATATATATATATAGAGAGAGAGAGAGAGAGAGGAAGGAAAAAGATGTAAAAAAATTGAATTAAAAAAATTAATGAGACTGAATGGAATATATTGGGAACACAAATTCTAAGTGAGAAACAACAACAATAAATATTCTTTTATGTTTATTTGGGTTCATTTCCTGGAAATTAGATGATAAACTGAAAATTTACATAAACTAAAAATATAAAATTTAAGATGATATGTAGGTCTGGCATGGTGGCATAAACCTATAATCCCAACAGCTTATGAGGCTGAGGCAGGAGAAGCACAAGTTCAAAGCCAGCCTCAGCAAGTTAGTGAAGCCCTAAACAAATAATTGAGTCCCTCTCTCAAAATAAAAAATAAAAAGGGCTCAGTGGTTAAGCCCCTTGTCTGATTTTCCTTTCCCGGTATCCAATAAAAAGAAAAGAAGAAGAAGAAAAAAGGAAACTATATCTAAAAACAACAAGAAATGGCTAATAGAATATGAAGTGAGCCAGGGCTTGTGGAGCAGAATTTTATTTTGTGCAAACTGTTACAGAACACAATGTATTACAAGGGGACCCAAAAGGAAGTCATCAGACATTCAAGAAAAATCTAAACAAATGTTCATGGATATAGTTTGTATCACCCCAAATAGATATATGCAGCCTAAAGAACCAGATTTGAGATGGGTAGGAAAATTTCCACTTACATGAATTCACAGCATTGAAGGGAATAAGATGACAACTAAATTTTCTTTTTTCTTTAATCCAGTGATTGGCATAATTAGCAAAATTAAAGAAAGGGAGAGTAAAAGCAATATGTTCTGGAAGCTGACCTATGAAATTTTACTTGGTTTTAATACAATCTTTAAGAGAGAAAGCAAATTGGTAGTCAACACAGGCAACCACACACACCACACAGAAACACAACCCACATCCCATGGGATTCGATGGGGAAATAAAATTGGAAAACTGTTACAAAATACCTTTAATTTTATCAAATCCCAAATTCCTATTTGGATTGATATTGTAGAGAAGTGTTGCACCATTATCATATTTCCTGGTTGAAAATTGAACATTTCAGATGAAATAGCCTCCTTTAAAATAAGTCAATAGCAACTATATTCTAAGATATTAAAACATATCTGAGGGGCTGGGGCAGTGGCTCAGAGGTTCAGGCGCTTGGACTGCATGAGAGTACGCGAGTTCAAACCCCAGCCCCACGTACACAGCGAAGTCTCAGAGAAACTAAGGCCATAAGAAATACTAAATAAAAATTGATTCTCTCTCTCGCTGTCCCTCTCTCTTTAAAAAAAACAAAACAAAAAAACACATCTGAGTGATCCACAAAATCCAATAAACATGACTCTTTTCAACTGTACCTCAAGGTTATGCCATGTTTTTCTTACTTCTTGGGGTGTTTGACAGCCTACACCCTCTCTCTTTGTAGTGTGCCAAGAGGTAAACTGATCTGTCAGTGACATGGCTGCTACAATCTCTCTCTCTAGAGCAGAAAAATTTCTTACCAGGTTGCCAAGAGTTCATGGAGTCTCACTGTCACAGTTTTCTGCATTTTTATAATAATATTATAAAAGCACCTGTAAGCCTTTTCAGCAATTAGTTTCCTGGGGACTGATTAATAGTGCCCTGTCAGACAGCTAATATTTATGACAATGGAAGGTGAATGGTCTGTTGCAATGTGGCCCACCAATCATCAATTTCACTCCTCCATGGGAGAACAGCAGTTTACTTACTTCCTTTGAAAACTGTTAAAAATATATGCATACAATTTTGGAAAAGGGGGTGGTGTTAAAATACCCAGAAGTCATTTTATGTCATGATTCCATAATAGAATAAAGTATAAACCAAATACATCCCTGCCCATGTGAAAGCTGATTGAGTTTTTACAGTATTTTTCTTTCCTCAACTGCCATTGGCAATTTCTAATTATGAGATAAGATTTGAAAGCAAGGTGCTTTCTGAAAGCGCTAACCAATTCAGTATAATTATCTTGAGTCAAACTTCATCTGCCTGTTAAAACACATTTGGAAAATTGTAATAAATCATCAAATTACACTATAGCATTCCCCACTATTATTAAGAAGAATGTATGAAATAAAAATAATTAGCATCTCATTGTATAAGAATTCAGGCTAAAGAATACAAAAGCCTATTGTCTATGATAAAGGATCTATATAGTGAGAAGGTGCTGTAGTATTAAATTTGCTCTAATAAGTATAAGATCATTTGATTTGATTTGAACAATTCAGTGAAGAAACAAATGGACACAGGGAACATTTTTCAATACCAATTGTTAAGAAAACTAAATTTATCAAAAATAGATTTTTTTTTGTGTGTGTAGGCATGTAGATAAATCCATCAGTATACGACTGCAGACTGGAAATTCAGCGTACTGCTCATATTGGTTTCTTTAATACAGAGACAAAGAGTGTTAAACAGTAGTACATTTAATAGTCATTGGATAGTAATTAAATTGCTGAAATTCAATTCAAAACCTAGTTATTTTTTTCTGGTGGATGCCTAAGGTCACCATGTATGAAAGATACTAGTTAACTATTGTAGACATAAATAAAGGATATTGTCTAATTGATTTGTTCCACATAAAATGTCAGAATAAATCAACTTGAATTTTACAAACTTTAATTTTAAAATTTCTGATATCACTGTCACTCAAAAAGAAGGCTCTAGAAAACACTAGGTGCTAGTGGTATGTTGAGGCCTCTTTGATTCACCTATTCAACAAATGCTTACTGTATGACCATGACATACTAGATACTGATTTCCAAGCACAGGTCAAGATGAAAGCTAACATTTATTGAAGAATTTCAGAGAGAAAGGTACTGATCTAAGCACTTTATGTGAATTGCCATTAAATCTTCACTACAATTCTCTAATCATTCCAGTTTTACTGATGAGAAAACTGAAGAACACATGAATAACTACATTTTGCCAATATTATACAGCCAGAAAGTGGCAGAGCTTATCTTGGAACCCAGGCAATTTAACTTTGAGTCCCAGATTTAAACCACTGGTCTCTATCAATTTCATGTCTGCCTTTTTATAAGAAAACCTGACAAAGAAAATAAGCATCCGCAAACTGAAAATACTTCAGAAAGAACATCATGTTTCAGAATGTAGAGATGAGTCAAAAATAACCATTCAATCTCTTCAAATTCAAAGTCTGGGTTATTCTATTTACTGATTTAGAAAATCAAAACATAATACAGGGGCTCTGACTTATAGCTAAAAAAAAAAAATCAAGTCAACTCCAAGGCGTCATGATTTCAAAAGAAAGTGATATGGTGTGGGAGGAAGAGGACAATGAAAGGAAATATTCACAAGCAACAAAGGACAAAGCAGCAGACATTATTGGAGGAAGAACTTTTAAATAATTTTTCAAACTATATTAGTAACAGATGACCCAAAAGACTAAGGCCCCCAATTCCCTATGTTTCTCAGAGAGTTTTCTTTATGAATAAAATCTTACTCATTAAATCGATAACTTAGAAAGAGTGGGCTTATTTCTTTGACAAATGATCCAGTGAAACACTAAATACATAGAATATACACAAACTAAGAACCGAAATGCAATTTTACAGGAATACATTAAATAGCATGAAATATTCAGTTTGTTTTAATAAGTTCAAGATAATACAGAATTCTCCAACAGGAAAGCTGGCTTGTAAGAGTATTTTGAAAGTACTCATCTAAATCTATTATCCACTTTCCAATGGAAAAAATAGTATAAAAGGTAATTAGGTTAGCAAGCTAGTTATCAATGACTTCATCAGACTTTATTTTAAGCTTAGATATTAACATTTGTAATAATGTAGACAATTGTAAGATAATATGCTCACTATCCGAATGGTAAAAGTTCGTATTTTCACTGAGTATTTGAGTAGTTGAGAAAACAATATAGATTTAATTTGAAGAAAATGAAGCAGCAGGAGAGACAATTCTAAAGCAAACTCCAAGCAGTGAAGAATGTTTGGGAAGTTAATGATACTATATTTTGATTACATCTATTTTCACATTCAAACCTATGTCATTATAATTCTTTAAGACAAAGGCAGCTCTGTCTCATTGGGCATCCTTATCATGACCTGACCTACATCTAACCACTTGTATGTGGAAAACGAAGAGATAAATAGAAAGATTTGGAAGTATATTGAGAAAAAAAAAGAAGGAAGAAAGAAGAAAAGGAAGATTCCTCACACACACACACAAATAACTGAAAAAGCATAGAAGGAAGTAAGTTACCGAAAAGGAACTAAAGAGGGACACCTTATAAAGGTAAGAACATATTGAAAGGGGAGAATTTAACCTGGCTACAGAAAATAAGGGAGAAAAGCTAATGTGAAATACAGCGGAAGTCAGCTGATAGTGGCAAGTCGCCAGGCAGCAAAATCTGCGTGAGACTGCATGACATCTAAATAGCAGTCAGTCAAGAGAGTCACCGAGTGACTGACAGCAGAGATCAAAACAAAGAAAGAGGTGAGGTGCACCCTATGCTGTGTTACAAATCCAGCATTCAACACCCCACGTCATAACCAAAGGTTATAATAAGACTATCTTCATTAATTTAATATTTGTCTTTTCTCTGACAGAGACGGCATTGAATTATAGTTAGATAATTTGGAAGTGAAAAATCAAATATCTTTCATAACCAATGGACACTCATTTCCTATAAAAAAAATGCAACTTCTGATGTTTACAGAATGACAGCCATTCTTCATTTATTGAAATAGGACTCCTAATAGTATCTCCTATGAAATTATTGTACACGGATATTAAAATCATACTTTCATGAATACTTAGGAAATTTCAAATTAATTTTCTCCAATTTGTCTCAATTAGTTAATATGCTCCAGTTATACATAGGAATGCCTTTTTAAAAATTGGTTACAATGTAAAATTAAATTTTTCAAAATAGAACACATACAGTCATGCACTATAATGCCATTTCAGTCAACAATGGTGGTCCTAATAAGATTATAATGGAACTGAAACCTTGGTATTGCCTATTGACAGTTTAGTCATTGTGAGGTCAAATACAATGGATTACTCAAGGATTTCATGGTGATGATCGTATAACAAATCACTATGCTATTAGTATAAAAGTAAAGCATTCCCAGTTGTGTTTGGTACATAACAATTGAACATAAGAAATGATTATGTTACTAGTTTATGTATGTACTATACTATACTTTACATCATCATTTTAGAGTACATTCTTTCTATGTAAAAAAGGGTTTATGGTACACACTAAGTCATGTAATGCCAACAGTGGCTTCATACATTTAATTTACCAAGTCTACTGATTACATCATTTTCTCTTATGTTTGATTTAATCTTGTATTATTTTTTCTGTTTTATTTTTAAGAGAGAGAGGGAGAGACAGAGAAAGAGAGAATCATCTTTATTTATTTTTTCATTTGGCCTTCATTTCTCCAACATGTAGTTGTGTAGTAGTGCTGGGGTTCGAACCCAGGTTCTAGCACATGCCAGGCAAGTGCTCCAAATGCTGAGCCACCACTCCGGCCCCCTCTTATTATTTTCTTTGTGTTAATATTAAGTGTGATAGTCTATAACAAATATTTATACCATGGAGCCCAGGTATCTAGTAGGTTACACCATCTAGTTATCTGTAATTTACACCATGATGTTTGCATAATGGTGACATTTCCTAACACACATTTCACAGAACATGTCTGTGTAAAGTGACACAAGACTATATATACATATGCAGATATGTATATGCATTATACATATATATTTAATATATATTGAAACATGCAGGCATTTTGTAAAATATCTGACTGTTTATAAAACATTACAGAGAATGTTGCAAAATTTTAGAACTCGTAATTTTTGAAGAAGAAGCTATTTGAAATATTTTTTCATGTAAAAAATATGAAAATCTGATATAATACATCACGAAAATTAGGCCAGAAATTTGTAGATCCGTATGCAATGTGCTCCTGTTTTTCATCTTAACCATTCATTAGCACCAGATATTTGCAATCCTGATGAGTCATCCAGGTTTATGTTCCACTTGCCTTGAGTTATATTTTTATGATTTCCTACTTTAATTTTCCAAAATAGGAGGCAGAGAATGGATTTCCATAAGCACTTTGTTTATCTATGCAGAAGTGGTAGTCCATTCGATGCTGTAACACAAACTGAAATATCTCTATTTTTACTTTTCATTATTTTCTGCTCTTTCTGTAACAGTAGGCCCAATCACTGCTATTACAGCTTCTCAATATATATGTAAATGTCTTGCACAATGCTGCCATACATGTTTTTAAGCTCCTTCGCATTTTGTAACTTTTCTTTTTGGCATTGTAAGCCTATATTACCAACTACTGAATTTCTTGAAAATGTTTGTCTTTTTCTCCCAGTACCAGAGCAGTGCTCTGAATCTAAAAGCTATTTATTAGGTATTGTTCCTGAATTCTTCATATGGCTGTCTAAAATTATTTAACAGTGACAATGACAAAATAAAAATCTATTTTAGTATTAAGAGTATTCCATCTCCTCACCAATATTTCATTACAAGCCTAAGGTTCCTCTTAATTCAGTCAACACTGCTAAGTGCCAGGTAAATCATGGGTATTGCACTAGGTGCTGAGGTTTCCAACAATAACATCTTTGACTTCAAGAATCTCATAGTATAGTGAGAAAGGTTGACAAGGAGGAAAAATGGAGGAGGAAGAGGAAGAGGAGAAGAAATCGGTGACTATAACCTAATATGGCCATTGCTGACATAGAATCATGCCTCGATTTCAGCAGCCGCAAAAAGTCTGAGGGTTTCAGGAGAAACTTCATTGAAGGAGATCCATCTTGGAAAAAAGAGGAGTAAACCAGACATTCCAGGCAGATGGAATAGCTCTAGCACAGCAACATGCCATATGACTCATTTTGATTTAAGTTTTTTGATTGAAGATCTTCCTCCTGATTTTTAATATTGGATTACATGTTAACAACTTTCAACATAAAGCAATAACAATGTTTCATAACTTTTTCATAACTTTTTTATAAAAGAAAACAATGTAACAGTCCATCCAAATCAAATATGCTTACATGGCACTGATTTAAAGAGCAGTCATAGATGCTATATTAGAATATGATTTTTTCCATTATGATCTTCCTCCTATTAAAGAATGTTTCATCTCATACATCCAATAGCAATTTTATTTGAAATTTCCTTTAAAAACCATGGTATGCTGTTTAGAAGATAATAAAGAATATAGGATTAAAATAGTGATACACAGGGGCTGGAGTGGTGGCTCAGTGGTTCCATTGCTTGCCTGGCATGCACAAGGATGCGGTTTTAAACCCCAGGATACACAGTACACAACAAAGTGTCAGCAATGAAAGCCACTTGAAAAACTAAATAAAATTGATTCTTTCTTTCTCTCACTGTCCCTCTCTCTCTCTCTTTTTTTTTTTTTTTAAAGGAGTGGTACATGTGACCCTACATATGAGAAAAATGAATTTTGGAAGAAGTATTTTGTTTTAAGAAAACAAAATATAAGCAAACTATTAGTGATAATTGTACTATAAATTGGATTCAAAAAGTCTGAAAAAAATCAAATTTACTAATGCAAATAGAGCTGAACAAAAATAAGAAGAAATTTAGAACTACCGATTTTTCATATTTTTTTCAGGATAAAATAAGGAAGATGGCTGCTGATGGATGCAGTGCTCAGAGAGGTCCTCAAGGACCAGGAAGGTCAGCATGAGGCAGTAAGTGCTGACATAGAGCCAGGAGTAGAGAGATGAGCCTAGAGCCTATGGGATGGGAATGAAGGCTCTCAATGCCAATAAAGATGCCAAAGCTGGAGCTAATGCTGAAGCAGGCAAGAGACTAAGAAAAACCTGTCTCAGAAAAAAGGTTATAGAATAGGACTCTGGGTGATCAATAAGTAAACTTTATTTAAAAGGTCTTCCCTTTTATGAAAATTATGTAAATGTAGGCATACATACAAACAAATATACATACACATAAAAAGACATTTTTCTTATAAGAAATATTCTTGTTTTGTAATATTTCTTTCCAAAGCAGTCCTTGACATTTTAAGCCCTGCTGACCCAGGATAAATCTAATGTAAGTCAGAATTCCGTAGTAAATATGATTTGGTCTGCTTTTTTAAAAGTAGAATACAGCTGCCACTTGCTATAGTAGATGTGACTTTGGCTTACTACCAGCATAATTATTGAGGATGCTTTAAAGGAATAGCAAACTCATATTTATTCAGGCCTCATGAGAAAACATGAATGACTTAAAGAACTTTTGATACCACTAAAGGAAATTCTCTATAATTATAAAAGGGAGTTGTTTTTTAAAACTATTAAATTGTCATTTCCAATAATTGAGGTTGGATCCCAGTGGTAGAATCAGTGGTACCACTTCTTATTAAACCAGTAAGTCACAGTCCCTCTACAACATGGCACATTCCCAATAGTGTACCCTTTAGAGAAACCACCTTAGTTGAATGAAAATTATAGCTAAAATAATTCTTACATACTCATTGTTACAAAGAAGATAATCCTAGCTTTCAAATTCTAGAATTTCTTTATCAACTCACATAACAAAGATTATGAATTATTTAATTCTCATAAAATTCAGATGTTGAAGACCTAACCCTCTAGTACCTCATAGTGTGACTTTATTTGAAGGGATCTTTGCAAAGATAATCAGGTTAAACTGAGGTCATTGGGGTGAACCTTTATCCAGTATAACTGGTGCCCCTATGAAAAGGGGAAATTTGGACACAGAACCACACACACAGAAGACCCAAAAGACCCAAAGAAAAGATAGCCATCTACAAGCCAATGAGAGATTCCTGGAGCACTTCTTTCCCTCAAAGTCCATAGAAGGAACCAACACCACTGTCACCCTGATCTTGAACTTCTACATTCCAAAATTGTGAGATATCAATTTCTGTTGTTTAGCTATTTTATCTGTGGGGATTTGCTGTGTTGACCCTAGCAAACAATACAATAATGTAAACAGTAACAAAGCTATTACATTGAATTAATTTCCTATTGCTTCTATACCAAATTACTATAAACTTAATGGCTTAAACAATACAAGTGAACATCTTATACTGCCCAAAATGAAAAGTCTCTTAGCACTAAAACCAGTGTGTTAAGAGGGCTGCATTTCTTTTAGAGTTTACCCAGGAGAATACATTTCTACTTTTTCCAGTGTCTAGTGGTTGCCTGCTTTCTTTAGTCCATGGTTCTAACGGTCTGACCTTTGCTTCTGTGATTGAAACTCTCTGACCCTGACCCTTCTGCTTTGTTCTTATAACCATCTTTAAGGTGACTGCACTGGACCCATGAGACATTTTGGGACAATTTTCCCATCTCTCAAAAAATACAATTACATCTGCCAATTATTTTTCCCAGTTAAAGAAACATGTCAGTTCCAGGGATAGATACGACCATCCTTAGGGAAAAAAGAATAAAAAAACTCCCAAAAAACCTGTTTGCCCTATTTGCCCTATCACAGATTTGTTGCAATTAGCATGCAAAACCAACCAAGCGTTATACCTTAATTTTCTTATTTGACTTCCCCCGTTATTTTATGTAGTACATATTATGCTGTTCATTTTCTCTGAGGACTTAAAGTTTCCGTGTTTATTCTACAAATTATTTGATCTAAACTTTTTATATCTAAACCTTTTAAACTTACATAATTAAACATTTTTGTTGTCAATTTGTTTCTATTTTTCACATGATTTTTTCCATAAAGATATTGCCTCCATCCCTTAGTTCTTGCATATCAATTCAGTATGTCGAATTTAATCAATTCAAGTCATGATAGAACACCAGAATATAGACAACGCTTCTGAGCTACAAAACAGGATTGAGACTGGATGGAGTAGGAAATTCTCAAGCTGTACAAGAGTGTAGTAAGACTGTCACACAGGCTCCAGCTCAGGGGTCCACAGGAGCAGAGATCTGTCAAATTTTGCAAACACGATGCTTTGTACAAAAGCACAGCTCAGCCTCGGTAGTACTGAGTGGAAGGACTACGTTCATCATCAGAATTACTGATTTGTTGAATAAATCTATGATGAAGATAAGGGACAATGCTTTTTTATCAAGATATTCCATTCTTGGCAGGAACAAGGCAATGTTCAGTTGAACTCTATTAAACAGGCGAAAATGTCTGCCATTTTCAAGTAACCATGGGGCAGTTATATAGCAGGGCTCTAGTTACTATAGACTCTTCTTGGAACCAGGAGACAAAGAATTATTGATCTCTTGCCTCAACAAACTGAAAGCAGGAGAACCCAGAGGTCAGAAAGTCCTCAGGTGATGGGCATAAGTCAAATGTCCCAGGAACCAAGGACATAGGATCATTGGTGCAAAACAACAGCTTTTTTCTTTTTTTAATCAAGCATGCTTTGAGCACTTTTAATATACTAATTAATTTTGTCTTTATAAACACTTCATGAAGAATTTTCTGTTTTCATCCTTATTGATCCTCCATCAGTCAAAGGTCACAAGAGAAATACATAGATGCACTATAGATTCGTTGCTATCAAGATAGAATTTTGTGTGTGTGTGCACCAGGGATTGAACTTAGAGGCACTTAACCACTGAGCCTGAGCCTCATCCCCATACCCTTTTCACTTTTTATTTTGAGCCAGGAGCTTGTTAAGATGCTGAGGCTGGCTTTGAACTTGAAATCCTCCTACCACAGCCTTCTGAGTCATTGGGATTACAGATGTGTACCACCATGCACAGCTAAGACAGACAAAATTCTATGAATGAGTATATTTATAAATGTTTTCCAGAAGGAGGGCAAACTACAGTGAGACTAAGAAAGTAGCTAACACTCATATCAGCAGATATCTTGTGGTTTACATGGGGGCCTTTCCTTTTGTCTTCTCTTAAAATTATCAACTTGTCTTTCTTTCTCTCTGTCTTTACTTTTGCAAAGGTCACATCATGACCTTTTCTTTAATTTTTTGTGTTAATAACTATAAGAATATGTAGTAATACATGGTCCTTATTTGATTGTCACATACTGTAATAATACTAATCGTTACATAACCAATCCTATAGAAATTTTTAACATGTAGAGACTTGTGGTAGAAAACATTGAATGATTTTTAAATTTTAATTCAAAGAGACACTTGAAAGAGAAAATATTTTCAAATTGAAGAATATTAAATGTTTTCAAATATGAAGAATCTTCATAACTGAAGAAATTAGTGCAATTTAAGAATATAAATGAGAAACTATGATTTCAAAAAGTTAAGATTTTTTATACATAATATATATTTAAAATAAAATGCAGAATATGTCAAATTTCTGGACTATTTATATTAGATATTTAGAAGAGAATTGCTTAATAGTTTTTTTAAATAGCAATATTTACAATATTTTGATATTATGTTTTATGTAATTGAACTTAATGAAAAAATTTCTTTTGTCACTTTAAATTTTTTCAAGTATTTATTTTCTTTTCAGAGTTATTTTAGGGATTACCTGAGCAAAAATTTTTAAGGTGACTGACAAATACTGCTATTTGTATAAGATCAATTTATTTTATGAGACTTTAGAAAAGGAACTCAAGGATACTGGGGTTATGTTGATGATTCACCCTGATTAGATATTATTTTGTTTCTTTTTATTATTCCTGAAACACATTCTCCTTAGTTTCTTCCACCTAAGGCAAAATGGAAAATTCACAGGATAAAATCCTCCATTCTCTGCCTATGACAGCCATAGCAAATAAACTAACCTTCTCTGCTACACAGCCTATATCTTGCTCACAGTCATAAAATATATATATATATATATATACTCTAGAGTATATATATATATACTCTAGACAAGCCCCATATATGCAAAACTACTTTTTATCTTTCCATCCTCTTCCTGGGTAATCTTGGTACCAGAAACCTCTTTGGATTGCTGAAATGATTTCCCAGAAATTTTTTTATAATCAATTAACTTGTATTCACTTATGAATATTTCTTGTTATTTACCTAATTTACTATGCTTCTTACAATCTCAACGTAAAAATTTAGTGAACATTCATGACAGTCTGTAGTGACTTCACCTAATGATTTCAATAGTAATGCATTAAAAAAGTAGACTTGGCATATTATGTTATATGCAGATCAGAATGATAGCATACTATTTTAGTAAAAAAAAAAATCTTCATTTATGGTGTATACAAAGAAGGTGGCCTAGATATATGTTGTAGATGTATCTGTTGAAGCAATTTAGGAGACATATCTTACTCCACCTTTAAAATTTATTTGTACCTACTTGTTTACTTAAGTTTCCAAGTTTTCTTGGAAGAAAACTCAAAATATCATGTGAAAATTAAGTATGTCACAGAATGTAAAATAAATTAATATTAGTACAGGGGTGAGGGGATGGGAAGGAGAATGAGACTAATGACCCAAAGATGGGATATTGCAGGAAAGAAATGAGGGTTTTCCATGGACAGGGCTTTAGTTAACAAGCCAGACCCAGTAGTTAACAAGCCTGATGGTCTGAGAGCAGAGTGCTTCTGAGTGAAATTGTGGCCCAGTTGTTTTGTACTCAGCCAAGCCTCCTTGGGGTATTTTGCAAAAGAGAGCTAAGTGAAGCTCAGGAGAAATAGGAACCATTCAGTGGTTTGAAAAAGCAAACAGAAAACTGCTTTCAAAATCTTCTGAGTAGACACAATGCAAAAAGAGACGTGCGATGGAGGACAAGAAGGAGAATTGAGGATATTTCAGTTCATTACAGAGCTGTGTGTTGTGTTCCTGAAAGTGGGCAATGGTTTCTGTTCTATTTATGAAAAGTCTCATTTTGATGCACAAAATGATTAGCATTTATATTTTGAAAATCATTAACCTGGTTAGTAATTTTCAAAAATATTTTTATAAATGTCTCCCATAAATTAAATAGCTAATAGACTAAAAAACTGTTCACTATAAGTTCAGCAATCCAGGTATTTTAACAATGATCAGACTGAAATTAGGAAGGTCTGTCCTAATATTTTTAGAAAAAGAACATCAATATAAGAGACAACGTTTTGTTTTGAAAAGCATATTTTATGAAAAATATTTAATTCACTGAAGAATTAGCAAAAATATTACTGTTACCCTAGAAATTTATAAGTATACAAGTTATTTAAGTTTAAATTAACATTAGTTTGGTGCTATTTAAATTTCTATAACATGGATCATATTGAATAAGACCAATAAGTTATATACTGATCAATAATTATTAATTAATACAAACTATAAACTATTAAGTTTCAAATTTATACATATGTTCCTATTTTAATAGTCAACATTCTCAACATCTGTGTGAATTCTGAAAGACTTAGATGTCTACAAGAAATCTTGAACTTAGCATCCCCACCAAACCTACTCTTGATTTTCTCTACAAAATTTCCATTCTAGCAATCTTCCCTATCATGTTAAAAAATAACCCCATTCTTACAATGTATAAGACCCAAAGCCTTGAGTTATCCCTGATTGCTCTCTTCAAGGATTTTATGAGTTCATTAGCAAATCTTGTGGAATCCTCCTCCGAATTGTATCCTGACTCTGACCACTTCTCACTTTCTGCATTGCAACCAACTCATCA